>JADRCC010568526.1:0-10333 GCA_019843855.1 Hylomyscus alleni
TAATTTTTGAGCAAAGCAGGGATTAATTCTTCCTTCCATAACATTTTAGAGATGTATTTATTTTATTTTATGCCTGTTATGGCTGCATGTGTATTTGTGCACACAATACCAATAGAGGTCAGAAGAGGGTATCAGATTTCCTGGAATTGGAGTTACAGATGGTTGTGAACTGCACTGTGTATTCTGGGAGCCAAATCCCAGTCCTTTGGAAGAGCAGTCTGTTCATAATCACTGAGACATCTCTCCAGCCCCTTTTATACTATTTATAATTGAAATTTTAGCAATTTGGAGAAAAGAAAAATCTTTGGCACGTGTGTATATGAGTTCAGAGACTTCATTTTTTAGGAATTTATTCTAATGAATTAATTTTTCACAGGCACAAATTTACATTTGAGAATATTTGCTTATATTTTGAAAAATATATTAGTCATTTTTTAAAGTCAACTCTAGGGGTTAGAGAGTTGGCTCAGGTATTAAGAGCACTGGCTTTTCTTCCAAAGGACCCAGCTTCAATTCCAGAATCCATATGACAGTTGACAACTATCCATCATTCCCATTCCAGGGGATCTGGCATTTGCTTCCGACCTTTGAGGGTACCAGATGCACAAATGGTACATATACATAATACAGGTAAGATACAAATACACACACACACACACACACACATATATACAGGCATAATTTTCATATTATGAAACTTTTAGTTCATAATTACCTATGGCTCATCAATGTGAGTTTATTTAATACATGAAAGTATATAACAGTAATAATGCTACTATAGGTTTTTTGTTTTGTTTTGTTTTGTTTTTTTATATTAAGGTATCCATAGAGCCAGGAAGGTGACAGAATGGGTAGTGCTAGTTGAGCAAGCAGAAAAGCTTGTTGTGGATGCCAGAATCCACATGAAAAATTCTGTGTATAACGGTGTACACTGGGCAGGTGTGCACAGGCAAGTGTGAACTAGGCAGATGTGTATGGGACCAACCATGAAGGGCAATCTGTGTTTTTGGTTGAGCAAGGCTTGCTTCTGGAAACCCAGTAGAAGGTTCTACAAGGGGCGGGACAGTAAAAGCCACGCTCCCAAGATATAAGACTGCTGATACCAAGAGCCCTCACTCCAGTATCCTGTGGCTAGGCAATGCCCCAGCTCCCAGTATTCAGGCTGGACTCCACCCCCAGTCAACTGACCACAGCCAGGTATTCCCTATTCCCGCTCCTGAGAACAGACAGCCTAGTCTACCATATAAAGGGCTGTTTGCCCCCTTCCCCCCCACAACCTCTTGGCTTCTCACCTCTCATCCCCTCTCTCCCCTTCCCCCTTCTCTTCATTTAGCCATGGCCTGCCTCTACTTTTCTCTCTTTCTCTTCTATAATAAACACTTTAAGACCATGGATTGCCTCCTTTCAACTGGACTCCTCATGTTGGCCCAGTGATCTCAGCCATGAGACCCAAGCAAGGACTCAAACTGTACACCTACCTGTACCTGAACCTACCTGTGTCTGAACCACCAGGCTGCCATTTCCCCTCACCCATCCCTTTTTCCCTTCCACTCCTGCCACGCCCACTCCAGTGAGATCCATGTGTCAGGCCTGTCTTTATGCCTCTTGGGGGATCCCAGCCAGCAGGATTAAAAGGCATAAGACCCAATTCTTTCCTAGGTGACTAAATCAGGCCTTTATTTACTTTGAGGGAAATTACAATAGGTAGGGGTAAAACAAAACAGTGTTGTGAGAGGATAATAGCAGGGAGAAACAGCTTAAGTCCAGAATGAATGCTAATTGCTATTAATTTCCAAGTCTAAGGATAAATCCATGCCAGTATTAATGAACAAATCTGAAGGCAAGAATGCCCCCCCAAGGCAAAACTGCCTTACAAGTCCTCGGAGCAGCTGTCTTTTATAGACCTGAATGACGTCATAACTATCAGATAGCTGAAACTGTTTCTAATTGGCTAAAGTCAGCTGCTGTCAGTTAAAACTGTCGTTAGAAATCAGTCTTGTAGGAAAGTAGTTCTCCACACATTTAGAGAAGTAGCTCTCTAGCTCTCTACACAGGCCCAAAGGATTGATCACGGATCTGAGGCATACAGCTTCAAAAGAAGCTAGCCTTCTGGAACTCATTCGTTGGCGTTCCTAACTCAGAAGTGGCCAAGATTTGTCCTTGTCCCTCAAGATATGATTTACTAATAGCTAAACAAAAATTAGACATTGTCCACCAACATTCCAACATCTTAGCCGAACCCCGGCTTGGAATTTCGTAGGGAGTGTTACACATTCAAACTAATTGCCTCCAGCATTGTTAGGGAGATAATGAGAGAGGTTGAACATTGAAGTTTACTGAACAGAAGTTGATAATCCTAGGGCAAGGGTCAGTTAGAATCCTCATTTTCAGTCCTGTAAGGCAGCTGAGCCACTCCCAGGGGTTAGAAGAATGGGCCCCCTGGGGCATATCTCTACTTGCCCAGAAGATTAGCATAGTGGGCGTTTACTAAGGATGGGCTGGACCTTGAGTCTGGTGAGTGTGTCTGTGTGTGTGTGTGTGTGTGTGTGTGTGTGTGTGTGTGAGTGTACTGCAAGGTATGCGAGCTTCTATCCTCATGCAGTCCACAGCCCCCGCCCCCCCGCTCCCCCCCCGCTCCCCCCCCTGCTTCCCCGCCCCCGGGGGCCCAGAGCGCTTTAGATCCATTGTGTTTTCAGTAGGCCTCAGATGTACCTTGACCACTGAGCCGCCTGACTTTTCTTTTTCTTTTGTAATGACCATAAAAGTCTGATGTCATTTTTGAGAATACACACTCAGATACAACACTCCCTTGTGTGTGTCATTTTTTCAATCGCCGATGTCTTACTGACCTGTTCTGGAACCCTGTTTCTCCCGCGGGTTGAGGGGCCAAGGCTGGCTGGCCTGTGGTACGCCCCTTGGGTGGACTAAGCTGCCCTAGGCCCCCCGCCCTCCCTCCTCATTCTCAGCTCTTCCACAACATTCAGTGGTATCTGATGCCCAGGAGCTAGGACCTACTGTCCTTGGCCTCCATGAGGCCCAGGGACCTCTGAGGCTGTGCCCCTCCACTCCTGCAAACAGGTATCTAGATGGCCACCCAGGTGGAGAGCATGCTCGACAGTCTCCCACATCTGCCCACCCAGAGTACTGGAGCTCTGTGGGATGCAGGTTTCCATCTCTACTTTGTTCCCCACCTATGGTGATGGTTCCCAGCACTGCTGTGGTGGTGGCAGAGCATGTGGCCCAACAGGTATGGACTGGGCAGGTATGGAGGTGTGGACTGGGCAGGTGTGGGCCAGGCAGGTGTGGACTGGGCAGGTGTGCACGGGCAGGTGTGCACGGGCAAGTGTGGACCAGGCAGGTGTGGACTGGGCAGGTATGCAAGTGTGGACTGGGCAGGTGTGGACTGGGCAGGTGTGCACGGGCAGGTGTGGATTGGGCAGGTATGGAGGTGTGAACTGGGTAGGTGTGCACTGAGCAGGGGTAAAGACAGGAGAACCCCGGAGGGAGAGAGGCATTACAGGCCAGGCAGCCCCACCCAATCGATAAGCTCACACTCACCTTTACATATACACATGCCCGTAGTCACACAATCACAAATACAATCTCGTCTTTCTTTATATTTATACAAAGGCACAGTAGAGCAGTAATGACGGCTGTTCCCGAGCCATGGATCACGGGATCTATTTGTGTTCTTTATGCTTTGTCTGAGTTTTACATTGTAAGCATGAATTAGAAATATGCTTAAGTTAAATACACGCTTGAACAAAATAAGTATCACTAGTTAAGCGCCATAGCTTCCAGGCCAAAAGAAGGAGCCAAGCTGCTTGTCCCTGCCTGTCTTAGCTGACAGTTGGCATGATCCTGCCCAGCCTAGATGCTCTCTCCAACACACACACACTCTCTCTCTTCCCAGCATTCATAAAGACGAATTCCTCTCCAAGGAGATGAGCAAGAACTCATTTTGGAGTGACATGTCAATGACCATGGCCCAGGAACACAGATGTAGGTTCCTTCCCATCGATGTTCCAATGTGGTAACGGCTTCGTGAAGTTTTTATAGTAATAGATCAAAGGAAATAAAAAAAGAAATCAAGACACTTTCCAAACATCCATGGAAACATCAAATGCAGGGTGTCTGGATTCCCGGCCATTTGGTGGTGGAGCCTGGTGTTCTGTCTGCACGTCCAGAGCATTTACCCAGGAGTCACAAAGGCAAGATCACGTAAGGAGGAGGTGCCTAAAAGGCTCTTAAGGGTGTTTGTAAAGCTGGGCTCAGACCTCTCCCCAGTCACTGGAGTCCTAATCGGCCACTCGGCTTTGCAGAAGGCTCCGTGGAAGGGGAGACTCCTGTGATAGCTTTCCCTCACAGGAGGGCTCTACCAGAATGCAGGCATGTCTGCAAAGACCGGAGCTGCTTCTGATGGCAGTGAGGTTCTGCTTCCCCGGAACTGCAGGACAGTGGGGCATGGAGCAGGCGAGAGTGGATGCCTTTTTAATCTTTTTTTTTTTCCTAGTGTGGGAGGTTGAACCCAGGTTTTTTTTTGTTTTGTTTTGTTTTTTGGTTTTTGGTTTTTGGTTTTTTTTTTGCACTCAGCCTGTTTTATTCATGTACTTGTACATACTTTTCAAACATTCTTAAAATGATGACTTGAAATTAGGGAAGACATGGAGAGAGGACTAGGAATAACTTAATGTTTTACTTAAAATGTCAAACAATTTTTTTTCTGGAAATAAGCTGTGTATCTGAATAAATATTTAAATACCTGACCAAATTTTAATCACATCATGTTTCTAGTTTAAATTATCTATACACCATTCAAATTATTTTCAGTACAGGGTAAATATTATCAGAAGGTCCTTATACCAAAGATATTAAAACAAATTCTGTACCATATAGGAACATATGACTTTAACTCAATAATAAATTATAAGGCTTTTTATATCTATACAATTAAATCTGGCTATTTCTTCCCTATTTCAAATATGACCACTTTACATATCCTAGAAACATAATCTATCAACAACCCCCTTCAGCCCAAAAGTCCAGGGAACAGGGTAGTCGACTCAGTCGTAGCTTCTTCAGGCTGAACAGGGTCATAGAGGTATAAAGGGGGTGGAAGGAAAAACAGAACTGGTCTTCTGATGTCTGTTTCTTAACTGGATCAGGCTGATGTTCAGGACACCAGTAGTTCAAGCAGACCAGTTTTAACACATCTGATGAAGGAAATCACCAAGGCTGTACATTTCTGCAACATATGAATCTCAAAGCAAATTTTCAGTATCACAGAAACACTAAAACATAATCTTTACTCATGAATATCTAAATAAGAAAGCCCCCATTTCTGATATAAGGGACAAGATAAAATTCCTTATTTTGCTAATGTTAGGAGTGCACCAGCTATTTTAGGTGCATTTGACCAAGGACCAGCAGGGAAGACATCTCCCACTAGCTCAGTAACAGTACAAGCAAAACAGCCTCCTCCCTGCAACAGTCACAGCTGTTCCAGGTTTCCTTCTACTACCATGTTTCGATAGAATTTGGTTTATTTTCCTATTCACTTTTTATTTCTAAGGCAAGACTAACTATTTCTTCCATTTGTCTCCAGACTGCTCATCACTTGTCCCCACTTTACTAGACTCCATTCTCAAAAAAAAAACAAAAAAAACCAAACTCCAAAATACCCTCTTCCAAACATTTTATCCTTTCACTACGCCTTCTCTACATTCACACATTCACAGTCCTCCAGCGACATGCTTTTTCTCTCTAGTTAGGCCTGTCTCTATTCTCAGTGCATCTCTATCCTTCATGTGCTAGTTTATACACGAGGTTAGTTAATGCTGAGCCTCAGTTTTCCTTCAGGATTCTCTTGCACCACCAACACTTTGGGGTGTGGGGCTCTCTTCCTCTTGTGAACCCAGGGTTTTAATCATGGTAGGCAAGTACTCTACTTCTGAGCTAAAACCTCACTCAGCTCAGAACTGGATAAGAAATTATAATGGAAAAGAGACTGAAACAATAAATGCTTTGTGTGAGCATATGCATGTGTGTATGTATGTGTGAGTGTGTGTGTATATATGTATGTATGTGTATGTGTATGCATGTGTGTATGTGTGCATGTATGTATGTGTGTATGTGTGTGCATGTGTTTGTGTGTTCATGTGTGTGCATGTGTGCATGTGTACATGTGTGTATGTGTGCATGTGTGTGCATGTATGTGTGCATGTGTGTACATGTGTGTGTTTTCTTGAGGCCTCACTGTGGTCACTTTCTAACAGTATGTGGTTGAGTGCAAACTTACAAAATAATATTTTTAAAAGGCACGCACTCCTGGGCTGACCTCCGAGACATTCTGTTTCTGGTCATTAGCAGGGTTAAGTTATGGGGTGAGGCTGCTTAAGAATCTGTTTTTCGGGACCCTCTCCTCTCATTCCAGAAGTTGGCCACACCCAGAAACCAGCATTGAGAAACCTTGTTTATTGATAGCCAGCCCATCTCCCCTCCCCTGTGGTATTCATTATCCTGTTTTAAAATTTACAGCAGCTTCCTAATTAGCTTATAAACAACTCAGAGTCAGAAATGGTTATTGTTGTTATCATTGTTATCGGCATCATTAGGATAACCAAGAAATCAGTTGTTCGTCATAACAGGAAGCTTGGTAAATGGAGAATCTTGATACACAGGGCTCCCCTTTAGGATAACTGCAGGAGACAGTGTACAATGCTACTGAAACATTAATGACGTCTTTAGCAAAAGAAAGCTGGTAATGGCAGTGGGTAAACTCGCCTGCCAATAGGGAGGTTTCCCTGCTCACCTCTGAACTTTTGTTTAGAAGCAGGAAATTCTGAAAGGCATCTTTTTAAGAACTTACAGCATTTTCACAGTTTACTTATCCTCCTGAAATTGTCTCTGACCAGATATAGTCTCGTGGTTTTACTTTTAATGAGTAGAGTTGTGGATTGGGAAACATATCCAGGAACGTCTTAGCAGGCCAGTGAATGAGGACAGAGGAGAGGAGCTCTCTACTACTAAAAGAAAACTCTAATTTACATGCAAATGTATGGGAGAAAGGATGTATGCTGGGATTTATTTTTAATGGGTGTCAGATCCTGAAAGGAGAGAAGATTCTCAGACTGAATGCATCTCTGACACACCACGGGCCTGAGCGGTGAAGAAATGGGCCGACGTCCTCAGGATGAACTATTTTCATAATAATCTTGCCGTGTGAGAAAAATTATTAATTCGCCCAATTAACATTAGTATGTAAATTATTCATTAATGCGACTATCAGAATAAAATGAGAATTTCCAGCTTCGTAAATTGTCCCCGTTCTGCCTTCTACCGTGTAAGAGACGCTGTGTTTCGGAAGAATAACACCCTGATGAAATATAATTACAGGAGGCAGAGCAACGTGAGGGCACTGAGTGCTATGGCAAATTTACTCTCAGCAAATGTATATGTTGGGTTGTTCGTCATTAAGATGAAACTGAGCCTATCAAGTATATGTGAATATTTGCTTAACAAAATGGCAGTCAACTAGTGATGTCTGTCTGTCTGTCTGCCTGAAGAATAAGGACTTTACCCAGGAATAACGCACCCACCGAACACCAGGTTCCCTTCAACTCGCACGGGAAGTTGGGACCCCAGATAATTCTACAAACTGAAGCTGTCAAAGCAACAATGTGTTTTGTCAGGAAAAGAAAAGGAAAATACTCCTGGAGATATTTCTTTGGATAAAGAATTTATTGAATCTCATTTTAGGTGTATAAGTAATTTTACTGGTATGTGTGCTCGGTACACATGCATCACGGTGGGTCTCCATATGCATTGTAAAGTCCTGTGTTTTCATCCCATCCTGTTCCTCTACTTAACACAGTTCCTGGCATCTCATCCCCAGGAGAGTGGAAGCCAGAGCTGCCCGGTGGCTTGGAATGTAGGTAGATGAAGACGCTTCTCACGTGACTCCCTGTGTGCGCTGCCCTCTGGCTTCTCCTGGCCCTCCTTCAGCCAGCAGCTATGGCCTGTTTGTTCTTGAACTCTTTTGTGTTCCTGTTCTGAGGTTTGCATTATCTGGCTCCTTTTCCTGGAGTACTCCCCCACCCGGTGACGGTGACTCCATGGCCACCTCTGTGCTGCGTGCATAGTGTATATACACAGGCATGTGTGCACATGTGGGTGCCCGAGGCTACTGCCATGAAGACGTCCTGGACCACTGATCTTCATCTTATCTCCTGAGACAAGAGTCCATCCCTGGCCCCAGCCTCACAACCTGATTGATAGTGAGCTCTGGAGAATGCCTGTGTCTCTTACACATTAGGGCTACTGCCTGGTTTTGTATTGTTTTGTTTTCGATGGCGTGTGAGAGGATCTCAACTCAAGTCCTTAGCTCCTCACAGATTTTGTGAAGGAGCCACCCTGGGTGTCTGTCACAGACCCTCAAGTCTGAACTCTTTGTATCTTCGCCGACCCCAGCATTTCTGATTGTATCAGGGGCCTGAGGCCCGGAGCCTTTCTAGCAAACTCGGAGTGATCCTTTTGGTGTTGGCTTGTGGTCAGTTCCCCAGAGAAGCCAGTCCCACCATACCTTCCTATGTTAATTCTCTGAATGACACTTAGCATTATTTAGTATTTTTCTTCTCTCTTTAACTATTCGTCTGTTCCTGTAAGGTGAACTGGTTGGAAGTGGAAGGGGATTTGATCGATCCGCAGCAATGGGAAGGAGGCAAGAGAAGGCAATAAGGGTATAGATGATCAAAATACATGGGAAACATTACGATAAAATCAGTTCATGTGTGTAATTAGTACATGGTAAAAGATAATACATTTCATAAATGTGATAAACTTACGTCCAGACTCTGTTAACAAAAACTACTCTAAAAACAAGTCGTCTCTTCTCTGTCCCTTCAATGAGCACACAGTCTCTGTGAAATCAAGAAGCCCACTGCTCTTGCTTGTTTGGCCTCTTCAGAGCCCACAACCAAACCTATGAATAACAGACAATAAAAGGTTGTGAGTTATTGGTTCAAAAAAACCATCCTCGGAGAGACGGCTGGAGAGACGGCTCGGCAGTTAAAGGTCTTGGTGCTTCCTAAGAAAATCTGGATTCAGTTCCTAGCACCCCCTGCCCCTCCCCTCTGTCCTCCCCCCCCACCCCCCCCCCCCCCCCCCCCCCCCGTCAGTTAACTCACCACCTGGCTGAGGTTGGCCTGGTGCTATGCATACAAATGATAAATTCGGAACCCCACGATCTGGTTCCAGCGAGTGAATTCTCATGAATTCTCACACACGCTGGCCTTTGTTGTGCGAACCTTGCTCCCCAGTTTAACCCTAGCTGGTGAATAAATGCCTGGGAGTTATAATGGGGCAGAAAGGACAGAAAGGTGGGATTGAGAATCAAGGGGGGGGTTCTTGAGAGAGAAGGAGGAGAAAGAAGATGGGGAGGGCAGGCAGGAGGTCACCCCTAGACGGGATGGACCAGCAAGCAGCAAATGGCCAAGAGAAATGCACCCTGAGGATAGACTGACAGAGCAAAAGTAGCCCGGCAGACAGAAGATTGGCAAGTGACTGGTATTCATGGGTTTTAGCAGGCGGAGGGCTTGGTATAGCTCAGAGCCTGCCCAGCTCAGTGCCAACAGCTTTTTAATAAATTAGCGTTTTTGTCATCTACTCGGGAAGCTACAAACAAGGCGTGGGGTAGAATACCCCCAATAGATATTAAGGAGTAAAAGGGGGTAGACCAACCCCCCAAAATGATAATTACTCATAACCCCCATAACTCTAATCCCATGAGAAGCACTCCATGCCTCCGTGGGCACCTGTGCTCACACAGGCATGCAGCCTGTCCAACCCCCACGTACGTGTAGTTGGAAATAAAAAGAGAAACCATTTTGAATTCCCATTTTTGTTCCAGATGCGGGAAGGAGCCTCTAGAGGGACTAGGGTGAATAAGCGTTGTCCTTTTCTGAAGGCCTTGCGACCTATTGAGATATACCGCCATGTTCTCTAATAGGTGTGCGATCTTCCACAGCACGGGAGCATTCGTATTACAAACCCATCTTACAGCACAGCGGATGCTGGCTAACGGATGATCCTCCAGCATCTGGGTAGAAATGACCGAGCTTACAGAAGCACATTCTGGACAGTTGCGTAACCTTTTGAAACTACGTGTGCCTCTGAACACGGTGCTGGAAACCGGAAGTGCTGGAGACTTTTGACGGGCAGCTTCCCAGCAGAGCTCATTAGGATTTTCTATTTTTAAATGACTTTGGAGGGAATCATCATTATTTTCTTCTCATTTGCATTTACAGAGCCCAGCAAAGAATAGGCTCTTGGGTGT
>JADRCC010568527.1:0-15908 GCA_019843855.1 Hylomyscus alleni
CATGTGAAATACATATTAATTTTTGTTATTAATATGTTAATATAAATACTTTTGCCTAATCAGTTGAGTCTTAAAAACTTATTTATAATTTTTGTCACAAATTTGATTTTAATGTGCAAATAACATCAGTCTTATTCCTTGTGCATCATTTTGTGCTTGTGTTTTCAAAATAATTTTTCATCTATGACATACATATGCAAATTGCACAATATTGATAATAGCTATAATAGCTAAACCAATACTAGGGAAAACATAAAAACTACAAACATAGTGATTCAAGCCTAAAATCCCCACACTGAAGGCTGAGATAAAATTGCAAATTGGAGGTCAGTCTGGGCTACATAGTCAATTTGAAGCTATCTTGATTTACATAACCTGATCCTGTCTCTAATAGATAAGAATATAAATAAATGAGTAAAATAAAATGTAAGGGGGCATCTTCTTTTTTAAAGATAAATTATATAAAAGTAAGAATGAATAGTATATGGAATTTTTGGAAAGTAAACACATTATTCCTCAAATTTGAGTACTAAAAACATATTACCACAAAGTATTATTTTCTCATGTTTGACATGGGTATGAGAGAAGTCAATAGAGGTTAGCATTCATCAGACAATTAATCAGAATAATTAATATCCATAGGCTAGGATAGGAGTAACCATAATAGCTACTTATTCCCAAACTCATGCTTTAGATAAAACTTAACTCAAATATATTACAGAACTAAATGCAAACTTACTGTTTTTAACAGAAGTTATGAGGAAAATCTCCAAGATGCAGAGATTTTTGAGGGAATCATAGATCTAGCACCAAAATTCAATCCATAAATAAAAGCAGTTATTATGGAAAAGGAAACCACTGGGAGAAACTGGGTGAGAGATACTTGATCTTCTCCATGCTATCTTTTAACTCCCTGCTAGCCCATAATTACGTCAGCCTAAGCCTTAAAAACTAAAAAAATGCTAATTTTCCCATACTGTATTGGGTTAGAACTTTAGAACCAGTGCAACTGTTACTTATTGTTAAGCCAGTAAATCCATTTATCTTAAAGTGGCGATATAATAAATAGTGAAGACAGGTAGTCACAGTGCAGACACCTACGGAAATGGACACTGGGAGAACTTGCTCATCTACTCCTGCTCAGGCTAAGCCAGACTTGGTTGTGCGAAGTGAGCACAACAATTTGTTTCATTGCACAAGCTGGATTATCTCTTAGGACTTCCTGTTTCTGTCTTAGGGAAGCATATATACAGAGTCGAATCTGTACATGCCCCGTGCGTGCTGTTTATTACCTCATTGCAACACTACCCAATGACTGTATCTTCTCTAGTGGCCATTTCTTTCTATGTCCTATTTGGATCTGAAGAATAGTGTGTAGCAGCTCTCCTGCTCATTCTGAGAGCCACTACTCTGGATTTTGATTGTGGAGTTATAGAAAGTGACAAGATTGTGACAAAATCATAAAACCAATGCTTATGTCTACTCTTTGTAATTCGAAAAAAGCATCTGATGTTGATCTTTTAAGGAATTTTATACTGTACCACCTTACGATTCTCATCTCCAGTAGAAATGGGTTTTAGTTACTATATATACTTGCATCCTGGAGTATGCTTGTTGTTTCTGCTCTAACAGAAATAGTTAACATCATATTGCATCTTTAATTTTAATTTTTCTGTAGGTTTATGATATTTGTACCAATGCTTATGATGAAATTATCTCTTACATTCTAAGAGACTGTGACATTTGATAACCCTCAAAATCAACTTTAATAATACATTCTGAGCTCACTTAAAACTTCAGAGTTAAGATTACTCTCTTACTGTGTGATTGGTCTACTCATTTAACTACCTTTAAGAGACCAATGTAACAACCAACATTTCTTGCCTTGGGTTTCCCATATAATTCATCTTTACAAGCTAGGCTAATAGCTGTAATCTTAAATTATCAGCTTTTTCATGTCTTTGATCAAGGAGTAATACTCGTGTGTTTGCATGTGTGTTATACTACCTTTTCTGAAAACAGAAAATGTAGTTTGAAAACCATATTATAAAGTTATATATATGATATATAATAAAACATATATAAATATTGCATACAACATATCGGTATTTCTTGATAAACAAGGATGTATTTAGTATTGTTAATGTCCCTGTTGGACTCAGCAACATGATCATTTGTAAAAACTGTGGAAGATTTCTGTAAAGTATTCCACATTTCTTCCTGTAGAGATGCTTCCTGGGATAATCAATGAAAGAAATCTGTCTGTTAGAGACACCAATACACAGAGACTTAAACACATGGGCAAACTCATTGACATGACACTCATGGAGGCTCATACGACATGACACTCATAGAGGCTTATACGACACTCATGGAAGCTCATATTTAGACTCATACAACTAACAGGGACAATAGGGAGAATGAAATAGAGAATTCAAATCCGGACGAGAAGTGCTTTGGTTTCTGTCCTTAGTAAGACACCAAAACACTATTAGTGACTTGAAGATTATCATTAATTTCTTCAAACTGACCACAGATGTTCAACGTATTTTCATATATCGGTTGGTCATTTGCAAATCTGATGTTTGGAAAAAATCTGTTCATGTCCTTTATGTATTTTAAATAGGGTCATTAGGATGTGTCACTACTGAATTGTGAAATTTACTAATACATATTTGGAGGTTAACTTCATATCAGTTATATGATTTTGACAATGCCTCCTGTTCCATAGTCTCATCACTGAGTGTCTCTTTGCCATGAGGAAGGTTTTTAGTTTGATATCATCTTGTATTTTCTCTTGTTCCTTGATGGCATATAAAGGAAACTCATTGATAAGACCAATGTCAATAACTTTTTCATAGAAAATTTCCTTTGGAGCTTTTACCATTTCAGGAAGTATGATTAAACCTCTCTGCATCTCTGAAATTTTGTATATAAGGTAAATGTCTGACATTTCACTATTTTTTTAAAGAACATGCAATAATTCAAGTCATGTGCTTTCCACACAGTCTATATTTCTGGGACCTTTGTAGAATATCAGTGAATTGTATATGTAAAAGTTTAACTTGGGTTAGAAGAACTTGGCTTCTCAATTACTTTGACCATCTTTAATTACTGTTGAGTTTTTTTTTTGTTAGTTCATTGTATTTGTAGCTAAAATAATTTATTTTTGTTGACTAGGATATTTGTCATTTTTAAAAGTCCATATATTTTATCATATTCTTCTCCCTCCCATTAACTTCCCCTAGAAACTCACTGCATCCTTCCTACCCACCCAATCTCATGATTTCTCTCTCCCTCTCTCTCTCTCTCTCTCTCTCTCTCTCTCTCTCTCTCTCTCTCTCTCTCTCTCTCTCTCTCTCAAAGTCACAAAAACAAGTATAAAAGCATACAAGAAATATGAAGGTTTTTTGTTGGCCAACTGCTCTGACTGTGAGGCCTGCCCTGGAATGTGGTTGAAATCCCCAGGATATATCACTGGAGAAAATTGACCTCTCCCTCTCTCAGAAGGTATCAAGTGCAAATAAGGAAGCTGTTGTCTGGTTGTTTTAAGCATAGCTGTACATAGCTGATCTGTGAAGACAGCAAGCCAGTGTGTTTAAAAGATAAAACAGTGAGTGAAGGACATAGTCTGAGCTGACCCCTTGTGTTTCATTTCTAGAAAATGAAGTTATGGCATTTCCTTTTCCTAAAATCCCAAAGTCAAGGATGCACTGAGTCTTAGATAAGAATACTCAACAATTGCATGGTGCTAGGGAACACATTCCAGGAGGGAAACTACAGAGGGAGAGGAAAATCTGTCTCCAAACACACCTGTAGCGTTCTCTAGTCATGAGCCAAATTAATGATACTTCAGTAGCTGCTTCTAAGTGCTGTGCCCATTTCCTGGATAGACAATTTCTCTGTTTATGGGTATTCCTTTGTTCATTCACACAAAAACAAATAGATACCTCCCTTTGTAAAACATGTAGTTGTACATGACTGAGTGAGTTCTGTGGTTGTTTGGTCTTTGAAGTGAGATCTTGAACCCAGCTCCATCCCATAACAGCCAATTGTTGCAGAATCTCTGTAGCCTCAGCTCCCGTAGCCTAAAATGATAGCAGTCTTATCTATAGAGACGGAAATCTTTTCACAACTAACTTATGCCTTCTCTGTCTGCCTTAGTGAAACAGCAAATTCTTCATCGTTCCTCTACTTTATTTTATGCAAAAGTCTGAGAGAATCTGGTGGACAATGGTAACAAAATTGCCTTATATTGATTTCACCCATGAGCTTGTGGGTAATGACTAAGAACAGTATCTGTTTATCCATGAACTATTGCATACCAGATACTTCTGTATACGACAACTAAATTGTCTCACTTCAATAAAAGTGTTTTGGAGAAGGTGAAGGTGAAGGCCAATGATGTTCAAGAATGCTTGCTCATATCCATTCTTTGCAACACATCAGGCTTACTGAAGGTCCAGTCTTACACAAACTGAAGTTGAGGCATGTGTCTTTGCCCTGATGCTAAGACAAGCTTTAACATTCTCCCCCTCACAGTCAAAAATAAACAGACGTGAAGCACAATATCAACCCCATGATTAACTTCTCTCTCTCAGACAGAGCTGCCTAAAGGTGTCGCGTCCCCCCACTTTCAGGAAGGACGACAACACCAGGATCCTTCTCAATCACACTTTATTGGGAGTGCCCTCAATGAATTAAGAGAGAGAGAGACCTCGACCCTCGGGGCAGTCAGCTTTTAAGCTCTCCTGTGCGGATGTGTCCATGCCTGATTGGCTAGCAATGTCTGCCAACACTGTCATTGGCTCAGCAGTGCTTGCTGATATCGTGTCACCCTTCGGGAGGGTACGATGGAATGGGCAACGTATAGTCAAGCACATGTGTAGGTGAGCAACATGCTATGCTTGTGTGGCTGACATTGGCCGGCGCCTAACATAAAGGAAACAACTAGAACTTTCTATTGTCAACCTTTGTGGGGCTTTATGCATACACTGAGACCTCAGTGAGACAATGCAGAGCCCCTCTAAGGTGAGGCCTCTGCTGACAGCGTACTTCCATTAGGTGAGCACTTATATTCTCCACTAGAGAAAAAGGTGAACGAGCGACTGGAAGTGATGGCTCCAATTCTTTCCTTACCTGGGAGAGGAAGAAGGGGCTGAGACACACCTCCTTGTCTGTGAACATGTGAGGACTGAAGAGATATGACAGCGTGAGTGAAGCGTTTTTTGCAACATGACCAATTTCTGCAAGGTGGGGGTGGGGAAAGTGCCCAATGGCATTCATTTTATTTAATCTTTCAAATAAAGGATAGTTAGTACCTATTGGAGTTTTAATTTTATACAGGATCAGAATGAGTCCAAACACAGGCTCCATTTATCACACTGGATAAACTCTAAGAGTGGGTGTGTCCTACCTAAACATACGCAGTTATGTTGTATGTTCATGGTCTCTTTCTGTGGGACTCACGGATGGTTCCTATTGGCTAATCATGAGAATCTGGGTCTACATTACAGAATTACCTCTACAGAAGTCAAAGAAAACTGAACTTCCTATAAAATGGAATGCATTGAGGTTATTTACTTGTATTATATATAGTGTGTGGGAAGACAGATTATAACTTTTGGCATTGGTATTTTCTATTGGAATGTTGTTCAGCTTATATTTAAGACAGGGTCTCTCAATAGCCTGGAGCTCACTCACTAAGCTGGATAGACATCTGTCTCTCTCTTTCTCCATAGTGCTGGGATTCTAAGGTCATCATGCTATGCCTGACTTTTGAAGATCAAATGCAGGTCCTTGTGTTTGCAAGATAAGCTCTTTACCCACTGAGCTGTCCTCCTCAGCTCCTACTTAGGGCTTTCATAGAAGACACTTCACATGTATCTATGCATACACACAAACATACAACACACAGATCTTGGTTTTTATATTTACCTGAAAGAAGGAAGATCACCCACAGATTAATTTCTAAGTACCATTCTGCTTCATTCGTGCAACTCTTATTCATGTCCTGGGGCTTGTATTTTGGGGTATATAGGCATTCAGCTCTCTGGAAGATTGGCTATTTTTGATGCTCACACCACTGAATGCAAGGGAAATCATCGAGAAGAGAGAGGAAATTATTGTCTCATTAAGCATATGATAATTGCAATTATTCACCAAGAATTATGAATCACAAATGAGTATTGCAGAGTCAATTGGGAAACAATTTGGCTATAAATACTCACATTAAGCAGCCTAATGAAATCCTCTTTGCTTTGGAAACTTCCACTCTTGTCTTCATCGAGTGTTTTGTAAAAGTGCAAATCTTGATGAATTATTCCTGTCACTTTCAATGCAGGAAAAAAGAATGTATTATAATAAATATGTTGATGGCTTCAAGATTTTCTGATAGTAATACCATCACCTCCAATTTAAGTGCAGAGTCTTCAAAGGTTTTTGTTTTTAAATCAAAATCATTATTTCGTGTGATGCTCACAACATCATATAATCTAAAGGAAACAAGATTCTATCATTACATTTATAGCTGAGGATAATATAGTATAGAATAGTATAATGACAACCCTAAGGGGTAGTCAATTGCTGAACTGAATCGAAGTCTGCTTTTTCACAATGATACATTTTTTTTCCTTGAAATCACATACCTTCCACTATCCATTTAAATGCCTTTACTTTCATATACTAATACTTGAACTCAAAATGACTTGGCCAATCACAGAATTTATAGGCTTATGCAAATGAACTTAAGGTAAAAGATCAATGAATGTAGGTAACTGCTGTTATTTGCTTTCATCGAGGAGCTCAGAAGTATTAAGTGCTTTGTTTCTATCCATTTTCTATAGTGCCTTCCATTTTATCTTAAGTATTGCTCACTCTGCAACACAAAATGTTTCCCAACAGCTCGGGGACAGCATGAGAGTGACAGTCTTCAGGGATCAGAGGTAAAATGATGTCCAGTTCCCTAGGCATGACCTGCTGGGCTGGAGTGTACCTGACCTGACAGCCCCTTTCTTGAAATCTAGCATACACTAGAATCTACAGGAAAACACTGTGCAGGCTGCTAGGAGAAAGAGGAAGCTACCACTCCTTCTGAGTCACAGCATGTAGGAAACACAAAGATGACTGTCCTGGGACGGTGTCCATTAAGATGAAATGTTTGTGATCCATATGTCAGGGTAGCCAACAGATTTCTGCCTTGACTTCTTTCCCTGACTTTCCTCAATGTTGGGATGTCAAGTCATAGTGTAAACTAAACTGAGGGTAGCCAACAGATTTCTGCCTTGAGTTCTTTCCCTGACTTTCCTCAGTGTTGGGATGTCAAGTCATAGTGTAAACTAAAATGAGCTCTTTTGTCCCAAGTTACTTTTGATCATGGTCCTCATCATCACAACGAAAAGCAGATAATATTATTGTAAAAATAAGGATTGAAGGGTCTCAAGTAAATGTGGAACCTAGGCCCTGCTTTGCCACTAGTTGTAAACAGTTACAAACATTTCTAGAGGCAGAAATGGATAGCTCTGAAAGCTAGAAGATGTGTCTATAATTCTGGGCTAGTATATAAACTAGACACTGGAACGAACATAGAGATTGGGACTCCAGATAAGCAATGAGAACTAAATCTGCAAGGTCAATGTGGCACTATTCTTACACCTACTCTTGTTATAATTCCTTCTATTCACACAGCAGTAACAGTGCTTATTGATTCTTGATATTATCTGTATCCATGTGGCTGCAGATATAACTAGAAGCACTTATAAAAAATAATTTTACTTTCTGGTTTAAGGATTTAGCTTTTCTTTTCTTTCCTTTTTCTATCTTTTCTTTTTTATTAATTATTTTATTTATTTATATCCAATATGTTGCCCTCCTTCTCAGTCCCCCATTGCAGAGTTTCTTCTCCTATCCCCTCTCCCCTTCGACTCTGAAAGAATACCCCAACTGTAAGAACTTAATCCCAATCTCCAAACTTCTATCTAAACATTTGCCATTACTAAAACCCTGAGAGTAATACTGTTCACATTTGCTCATATAACTTTAAACTAGACACCAAGAAGTAGAATCTCCCTGGGAAAGAAGAAAGAAGTATGCTCTTTTGCTTAGATATTGTTTAATTTCTGACCATAAGCAATATATTATTTTACAACCCTGCCAACAAAGTCTGAGAGCCCTGCCTGCCTACAGCCCCAGAACATAGATAAAGCTATCGAAGCTTGGGATGCAGACCAGCTGGTAAGAGCTGAGTTGTGTTGAAGTATGAATTTGCATTTCCCTCATGTAAATGTGTATAAGCATGCTTTTGTGTGATTAAGAATCATTTGCAGTAGGTTTCCTATGAGCTCTACTCCTTTAGTCCATCAGATACAAGGTAGTCAAGTTTATTCTTTCATTAGAGGCTTTCAGTTATAACATTTAGCCATGACACAACATGCAAATGTCTGACTATACATCATTCATCTTTCACTTTATCATGCTATAATTTTCATGGGCACTATTTTCATAATCATATACTTGATATGTTTCTTTTTATTCAGAGCCTGATTTAAATTAGATTCTGAAGTCTCTCTGAGGATTTGGCAAATCTGAAAGCCTTGACGGTAGAGTGACTCCTCATCCAGGTTTGCCAGCTATAATGGATGACTCATGCCTAAGGCTTCCAATGATGAACTCAGGGAAATCTTAGGCAAACTAAAATGATTTTTTTTGCTCTCTGTGAGAGTTGAGATTGATGTTCAACTTTGGAGGCTAAATAGCATTGTTAGGGACTAAACAATATCCAAGTAAACCCTCTATACAAAGCCCTGACGTGGTGTATACACTGCAATAAAGCACTTTTACTACACATACTGTGTAAGTGTAGCAGACAGTAAAGAATCCTATTGAACAACTAGATCACAGGAGCAGGTTATATGAGCTCCCCACTTCTGAGTGGGGTGGGTTTGTTTGTGTTTCTCTGAATGCTCACAGATGTTAACGATGGCCTTTGGTACAATAACATTTACATCTCCTGGGAGGTGTTTATCTGCCATCAGTTAAATGTTGGCTTCTAGTTAAGTTTCAACTGTTTACACTATAATATCTTTAAATAAGAAACTTTATTTTTTTCCACCAAATCTGTTTAATATATAAGACATCTCTTTCCAGGTACTGAACAAACAGTGAAGGAAAGTCCTGGTTGAATAAACAAATGGGAAGATGTGTGAAAAGTGGTCTTTGCTCCCTCACATTAGGCCTGTAAAGAGCCTTTCCAGAGAACTACGTGATCAGATGCCTTTTTAGATCCAAAGAAGACCTCTAACATAAAACACAGTCTACAAACTCATACTAGCTTCATTTTTTCATATCTTTTCTTACCACTCCCGGGAAAGTATTTACAGGCTTACCCACGAAACAGTGACCCTGTTTGTAAACATTTTGAACGCTGAGAATAAAAATAAAATGGTCAAATTTTTATTTATTAAAGTTTGTATTCGATCATATTCTGTCAAACTTCTTCTTTGATCCTTTAGCTATCTTAAGTGGAATCCATAAGCAATTACCTTAAGTTATTAAAAAAGTCACTAGGCTCAGATAATTGCCTCAAAGGTAGTGCAGCTATCTCGCCCTACCCAATGGGCTTCACCCAGGGGACTTGGGAGGTATAACCCCTCACTACAGCCTACAGAGGTGGAGTTTATCTGGTTGGGTTCTGGAGTGCCTCCCTCTGCTTTCCCCTTTCTTGTCTAGCTGTTCTATGTAGCTTTAAGCCATGAGACAGCAGGAGAAGGAGTGTCTGAGACAGAGCTGGTATTAAGGCTTCATCTAACTAAAACGAATCATGTGTGCTGGTGTCTCCCATCAATGTAAATGTCCAGGAAATGTACATGTAGTTTTGTGGAGGTAGAAGTAAGTGTCCTTCTAGTTTCCCCATAGCTAAATCTAGGTAGCACTGCAAAACTACAGTAACCTTTTTTGGCACCAAGATGTCTATGGACACACTTCTTTATATATGAGTTTCCTGTCTCTCTAGATGTCAAGTGAACCATCTCATGAGATTGTCTCTTCTTTCTTCTAAGTTTTCATTTCACTTGAAAGCTTTAGGGGACTCCCAGGATGCTGTTCTACATTGACTCCAGAATCTTCGTATTCTCACAGGTATCAATCCCTACTTGTCCATCCAACCCACGCGACTGCGAAGTCCCTGCGTGATCTGAGAAGTGCCTGGATTTATTTATCCTTGGCTCTTGACACTGGCTGTGTGTCCACATCACTGCTCCCTGATCTAAATCTTTTATCATGAAAATTAGCTTTATTGTCTCTGTCCTTTCTTCCTGGGCCTAGAATCTAGTAATTACAAATTGCTTTTGATCTTTGAAGTTATCTCTTCAAGAATATCCAGGTGAGAACCAATCTTTAGTCTCCTTTGAAACTCTGAATTCCACTGAACAATTATTCTCTGCCAAGAGCTCCAGATTCCACAGATGAATTGTTTCACAGAAAGAAGGAAATGACAGTGTGTCCTTCATTCAGACACCAAAGGTCTATTATATAATTTGCGGACCCCACTCAAACTCCCCTCCATGTGTTTAGGGTCCTATGTGGAAAGGAAGGGATGGGAAGGAACAAAGGGGTGAACACGGTGGGATGGGGACAAAGTGACACATTTTTAGAGATACTTCTAGCCCACATGGGCCTCTTTGAATAAATTGTAAGGTGTTTCCAGTCTACTAAGATGGAGTCCATGCAAGCCTATACAACAGAGCCCAGGCTCCATTTAGTCTTCATTCCTCTTCACTGTGCACATTTGCACAATAGGCAGCCTGGGAGAAACAAACACAGTCGTGTTCCAGACACTATAATGATAATCAGGGACATTAGGATTGCTTTGGATGTGCTTAATAAATGCTTAGGAATGGGGTCTAGCCTCAGCTGGCAGTTGTCATATGCCAGCTGTGCCACCAAAGCAAGAAGCCAAAGGAAAATGTCCAACGAAATTTCCTGTGAATAATTATATCAGACATTGTGTTCAGTGACTTGTGTGTTTTGTGGGAAAACTGTTTGAAAAGAATATCCAAGGACAGTGTTAAAAAGAAGTTACAACTTATAATAATTGAAAGGAACTTAGCACTTAAAGACTAAACTATATTTTAAGCTAAAGTCCTATTATCTTTATCTAACAAATTCATACTAGCAGGAGCATATTTTAATTAAGAGAACCAAACTCTGGAACCAAATATGAAATGCACAGAGAAATCATGGGAAAATAACTTCCTTCTCCTATTAAAAGTCATGATACAGTCAAAACCTATTTATTTAATGTGCTGTTTTCTTTTCCTTTGCTCATTTAAATTCTCTGAGAATTTCCTACACATACACATGTTTTTATTATTCTTTGATTTGTTTGAGATTATAATATAGTTCATTATTTATTCCTTCCCTTTATTCCTTTCCAACCTTCTCATGCACCCCTCCTTTTGGTATTAATGGCCTCTTTTATCATTAGTTTTTCTCATGTACATACATATGAATATATGTGTGTGCATGTGTGCACACACACATATATACATATATACATATGAATATATATGTATTTATAAATACAAAAAGATGAGCTGCTCAGTCTGTTTAATATTGCCTGTACATGTGAATATGTCTTAAGGATGGTCACTTGGTATTGATAACCCAATTTGTATTGGTATTGGTATTGGTATTGGTACTGGTATTGCTCTTCCCAGAGAGGACTATCTCTCCCACTCTCCTCATCCTTTAGTTACCTGCATTTCTTTGTGTGTTTTGATCACATCTATATCTACTCCTCTTTTCAACATCTCCTGGAACACTCCCCTCATCTTCTTCCCTACTACAACCTACCAGGAGCCATATTCCTGAAGAAAACTCACTAACCATCTCCTTCCAGAAGCTATCAATTGCCAATAGCATTTCAGTTAAAGGTTAGCCATCATGAGACACTCACCAACTGCTTTGTTCACAAGACAATTTTATTTCTCTATTTTCTTTATTAAGCAGTTACTCATATTCCTTTTTTCAGAATAAAATCATTGTTTTTCAATTATTTCACTCATTTATTTGTTATACCCAGCTACAAGACCCTATTTGAACTGATATATTTAAAATATGTTTGTGAATGTCTAAATATACATATGTATGTGTTTTAATTTTGGGGCCAATAAGATATTTCAGGAGGTAAAATCTCTCCCAACCAACTTTAATATCATGAATTTGAACAAAAGTGTTATAAGGAGAGAACTGACTCCCACAAAAGTTGTCTGTTGACCCACACATCTATGCCATGGCACGCAAGCATACACACACACACACACACACACACACACACACACAGACACACACAAACACACACAGACACACACATGCATGCACAACCCTCTTTCCCACAATAAAAACTTTAAAAATATAAAAAAATTAATTTAAAATTTTAGCTGTCTCTCTTTTAAAAATAATTTATGTTACCAAAGGTATTATTTTTTCATTGTGTATTGAGGGGACAGTGGTGGCCTCATAAATGCTGTCAAATGTTCTGCTATTGAGCTATATTCTTACCCCAGTGTTTAATTATTTTTAAAATACTTTTAAAAAATTATATATGATACAGGATTTTCTATTTGTCATTTTTTCATTCTCAGTACTGGTTTTTAAGATAAGGAATTTTTATTGTGTATACACCATATGAGTTACACATATGTATATTAGTGGGGATTGCTTCTTTCTCATAGTTGCTCTGCCCAACACTGAAGTACTAATCCAAGACTCCAAAGAACCTGTGTCACGCTTAGGCTACTGTGCTGATGGGCAGATGCCCTTAGCCTGATTGAATCTCGCTTTGCAATTCTGCAGAATGGCCATAATGTCCTGTATTCACTACCCAAATGAATTATGTGCTTTCAAGTTCTGCCAACAAACATCACCTTTATAATTAGCTTGCTGTTACTGTCTCTTGGGGACACTCAGAAAACAGAATATAATTAACACAATTAGACATGTATATTCTCAGAGATCAGTGAAAAGAAGCTGAGAGAAAGGCAGCTTTTGATATGTTATGGTACAAAGTGATATTAGCATTGTTAGTAATGATAACTAGATGGCAAGTTAATGCAACAAGGTGAACTGAGTAATTACATCTTTTTAAATAAAATATAATTTTATTGTAATGTTTAAAGAATATAGCATAATGTATACACACATAAGGTTCTCTTTGTCTCTTCCAGAGTATGATTATCTCAATGATTCAGACACAATGGTGAATATTAGATATTAGCACAGTGCAGAAAAGTATAACTATGGAAAATAAAAATCCTACAGTTTTTCTTATTGGGTTGTTAATGTTATATAATATTAAAATGTATCTAATTTCTTATGATGCATTGTATTTTCTGTAATTTACCCAAATACATTTTAAAATATGAGTCTCTCTAATTTTTAAGCCTTATCTTCTAGCACGGTTTTTCAAGACTAGTTCATTGTGTTGTAGGAATAATACCACTTTGAGTGTCAATGCTACTTTTGAAACTATAATTTGAAGCTGTGGTAATGATGAATCCCTGCACAGCCATCATTTATTGTAACAAATGTTTCTACCCCTTTCTTGTATCTCCCTTTAACGCGGGAACAGATAGTTACGGATCTGAATCACTGTGTGTTCTTAGCACTTCAGCTTGGAGGATACATAACAGTCAGATGAAAGGTTTAAGTAACTTTTTTCTAAAGGAAATATGAGTAGAGATGAAATGCAACAACCTCATGGTGAAGTTTGGAAGTTGGTCCACAAATTTATCCCTAAGGCAGATTGATAGAAATACATCCAACAGGTCTGTAGGTAAAAATTATGTAGTTCAGAACCAACCAAAAGGAGGCGCTCATGCTCAAAATGAGACTCCACTAAGGCACTGAAAGGTGGTCTTGTTGATGAAGATATTAAACAGATGTGCACCAGGACCT
This sequence comes from Hylomyscus alleni, assembly GCA_019843855.1. Lineage (NCBI taxonomy): Eukaryota > Metazoa > Chordata > Mammalia > Rodentia > Muridae > Hylomyscus > Hylomyscus alleni. Next base: position 13,954 of record JADRCC010568527.1, read on the forward strand.
ACCAGAACTTAAATTCATCTTTGAAGCAGCGCAAAGCATGATGGGATTAAAGAAATCCTCTGAGCAAAAGTCTTCCAGGGACCATTTTATTCATTATACTATTGTGTTTCAAACTAAAGAATTCAGAATGTCAGTCATTAATGATGTCACAAAATGTTAGTAAGAATAAGGTTAGGAAAAATAAGCCATGTGATGACTTTTACTATCAAATAATTGAGTATGAAGTTATTTTCTCAATGGAAGTTGGAGAACTAAAGAGAGACCAAGATACAAAGACAAAAGTAGCAAATGGACACTATTGTGGATGGTGGGAAGTGATTGCTGACAGAAGCCTGTTATAGCTGTCTCCTGAGAGGCTCTTCCAGAGCCTGACAAATGCAGAGGTGGATGCTCACAGCCAACCATTGGACTGAGTGTGGGGTCCAGATGGAGGAGTTGGAGAAGGAACTGAAGGAGCTGAGAGGTTTGCAACCCCAGGGAGGGAGTAACAGTGTCTACTGGCCAGACACCCCCATCGGAGCTCCCAGGGACTGGACCACCAACCAAAGAATACACATGGAGAGACTCATGGCTCCAGTCCCAAAAATGGCAGAGGATGTTGGATATCAGTGGGAGGAGAAGCCCTTGGGCCTGAGGGTGTTCGATGCCCCAGTGTAGGGAAATGCCAGGGAGGGAAGGTGGGAGTGGGTGGGTGGGGGAGCACCCTCATAGAGGCAGGGGGAGGGGAGGATGGGATAGGAGGTTTCCAAATGGGACACTTGGAAAGGGGAAAACAGTTGAAATGTAAATAAAGAAAATATCCAATAAAAAAAAGTAGCAAATGAAAGACATTCCTTTACCGTTGAACAATGAAGGTAAAGGCTGGAACTACTTAAATAGTGTTTGGAAGAAGGATACACCAGAAACAAGAAGGACTTGCTGCTTGCCTGACGAAGTCTATTCTGGGGGAGCTAAGATCTAGGCTTCTCAGAACCTTGTGCTACCTACTTAGTGTTGGTTATTCTGAGCAGACCCGTTAAACTGAATTTGTCTGTGTCTGTCTGTAAGGCTAAAAATGGAATCTGTTGCTGGAATATCAGCAAATGATGCTTGGGAGTGAAGAGTCATTGTCATGTTATAGTGACAAAGTAGGTAGATGACTGGAAGGTGCGTACTTTTCCTCCGACCTTCTAGTCTTTCTCCATATCTTTTCATTGTTAGTGTCCCTCTACCATGGTAGAGTCCAGAATAATTTGTTTACTGGTAAAATTATGCCTCACGAAACCCATTTGAAAAACAGGATTGGCTGAGATGAAGTAAAAAGACAGAGGACAGAATAGAACCAGAGATGGATCCAGAGAGCAGCAATATCAGCTAATTTTAAATAAGCCTGGTTAATATTTTCAAAATTCAAGTGACAAGATGGAGAGAATTTCGAAAAAGAGCTACAACTCTGCGGTCCAGGAGTTCCCACAACTATGTGAAGAACTGTGGACAGTTGGTGACTTCTGTGGGAGGGAGAGGCAGTTAAGATGCGACTCTTGGTAGGTCAAACGCAATACAGAGGATTTCTCACTTCAGGAGCATATGAATATCAAGACTGAAGTTGATGGGCTAATGAATACTTTTTTAAAAAAAAAAGAATAGGAGGTTGGGGGTTGTGAGGTGAAACAGGATTTGAGAGGAGCTCCACGAAGTTCTTAAATGTAATCAAAATAAATTGTGTGACACTCTAAAATGTTGGTAAAAATATCTAAATAAACAAAAAATTGAAAAGAAAATTAAAAGTATTTTGAAACTGAAGAGTTTAATGACTGTACAACCCCTGAGATGCAAAATATTCCCCTAAACTTTCAGTTAACTACCACACAAAAGTCATGATGTTCTTCAAAGACATCGAAAGTCTGATGTGCTAGTTACAGACATTGGACAAGAGCAAAGAGAGTCAAGCTTACGACCTACAGTCAGTCCAATGA
>JADRCC010568528.1:0-12153 GCA_019843855.1 Hylomyscus alleni
CCAACTAGGGGCAGGTCTTTCACTATCTTGTGAGCAAACACTCCTGTAAATGTAGTTTTGGGAACCAAAATTAATATAACACAAGCAGCATTAGGGCAAACACATATCAGTGAGTCATGATTTGTAGCTATAGCAAATGTTTAACTTTGGGAACTGTATATCAAAAACACTTTAAAACTATGGAAAGGTAATATGATTATCTTCAAAATTATAAAAGTACACATTTATATCTGAATTTCATAAAATGCCTGAAGTTCAAGGACAGGATTGCCACAAGCCTTGTTTCTAGTAATGTCTGGCTTCTGGATTGTAGACCACTGAATTACTCTGTTTTTTTTTTGTTTGTTTGTTTGTTTGTTTTTTGTTTTTCTTATTGAGAATTATTAGAACAGAAGTTTCTCTGGAAGTTACCAGGTTTTATCCTGAAAGGAGAATATATATATATATATATATATATATATATTTATATATATATAATTTAATTATATAATTATACTTTATATAATGATACATTTTATTACATAATATATTATATAAATTAATTACATAATTTAGGGTCCTGATACAAGATATATGAATAGTACATAGAAGATAAGGAATGACTTGAGGGAGAGATTGAAAATTAGAGTCTACTTTTGTAGTCTTATATTCACAATAATATGAAACATGAACGCAAACTGTATCTTATATTAAATATTTATCAAATGATCATGAAATAGCTAGTACTATATATAAACATTTTTAAAGAACAACATCTCTTACTTGACAAATATTTTTTTGAAATATTTCATCTTGTCATTTTTCACAATAAAATTTTACTTTTATTTTTGAAACTATAATGAAAAATTCATGTGCTAGATTTTCAATTTCATGTCAATTTTTCTCTCCCCAGAGTAAACCAAACCAAAATTACCATGGTTTGTAATCTCTGAATCTATGGGACAAATTAAATATTTCCTCCCCCACGTTTTTGTCAGGAATTCTACCACAATGATGTGGATTGTAATTTATTTCACAATAAAGTTTTACTTTTATTTTGAAACTATAATGAAAAATTCATCTGGGACTAAAGGTATGGTGGCACAGACCTTTAATTTGGGCCATACCTTTTGCTGGAGATCTATATAAAGACATTGGAAGAAGGAAGACTCTCTCTTCCTCACTTGCTTGCCTTGTGGGACTGAGCAACTGCTAGATCTTTGGACTTCCAGTCACAGCTGCTGCTCAGTTGGACTACAGACTGTAAGTCATCAACAAATTCTTTTACTGTATAGAGACCTTCATAAGTTCTGTGGCTCTAGAGAACCCTGACTAATACAACATCCATATGTATGTTGTATTACATGTACTTTAAAAATATCAATTCTGGACACTGGGTTGGACACAAAGATTGAGATAGTTCTTGTTATCTGCTGGTAAAGTCATATGTGAAAGGACACTAAAGGAACATGGTTGACCAGGCACAGAGTTAATGATTTTGCAAAGAGTTAATGAGTAAAGCAAACACCAGTTGTGTTCATTGATTTCTATTGATTATAGTTTGAAGTAATTTGTGAAAGTGTTTTCAAAAAGTAGTCTAGAAAAAATAAGAAATATGACAAATAACATAGACATCAAGAGAGTTTGGAACTTGATATTTCTACAGATATCAGAGTCTATGTAGAAAAATAAAAAGGGCTTTGATTGACAAGAATAAAATTAAGGGATGGTTATCACAGCTGTTACTATAATCTCTAAATGGATTAAAGTGTCTCAGATTTAAGACCCAATTAAGAGTTTGGCCAAATCAAGAAAATCTTTAATTAGTTAAAATGTCTCATAGAAAACAGATTAAAATATAACTCAATCACAGAGCTAACATGGTCAAGGTTTGTAGCTTCACTGTTTGGTTAAGGATGGCTTTGTGTTAAGATAGAAACAGAATTAACGCTGTAAACTTTTATTGATTTCTGTATGGTCATTCTGGCTATTTGTATATGATTCCAGTTGGAAGGAAATAACCTGACTACTAAATTTTTGAAGAAAATTTCTGCTACAGTATGTAAAGATTAAACTAAACAGTAAATATCTGTCACAATTTAAGAGGATAAATTTTCTTCTAAAAGGAATATAAGCAGCAAGTGGACTGATGAAGCCACTCAGTGAAAAGGAGAGTGTGTTTCTTAATTCTAAGGAGAAAGGTACAAAGGGAACCTTTGTCAGGGACCAGAAAATTGGGGAGAGGAGGTACTGATGAACAGGACATACAAAAGGAAATAATCCATTCTCAAGTAAAACATCCATTGTCAACCGTGAATTGCTATTGGAGAATGCCTTCTATTTTCTATTATCTTTTCCCCAAAATGGAAGATATGTTGTAAGTTAGAGAATAAAAGATACAATTTGTTTTTATCATATGTGGACCATAAGCAACTCCTTTGAAGATTGACTGATAGACTGAAATAAACAAAAGAAAAAGAAGTAATTGAAATGACTAGATGATCCTATGAGATTCAGAGCCATTAGATTTTACATATATTCTTTTAGATTATATGTATATTTTTGTGTATGTGTATTTCTTGTGTATGTGTAGGTGCCTGCGCAGGACAGTACAGGGCACTGGATTGTCCTGGAACTGAAATTACAGTTGGAAATAAACCAACTAACAAGGGTATTGAGACCACACTTGGGTCCTGTTGCAACCTTTTTCTCTGTCCAATCACATTAGGGCAGTGACTGGCCTGTGACTGGACAGGAATAGAGAGGTGGCGCTAGAATTTGAGAAGGAGAAAGGTCAGAGAGCAGGAGCAGGAGGATTTTCTTCATGTAGGCAGATAATGAAGATGAGTCAGACCCCGCGTGGTTATAACGAGGCTAAGGATTTTAGAAGGTTAAATTAATTGGGTCAAAAATATTGGCTCTATTATTTGATTCTGAGATTATTATATTGGCGTTCTGTACATTGTGATTTTATTATTATATGAACCTGATTGGATATTAAGGCCTTAAGCGTCATTCCTTACCTACCGAGTACTAGACGCTCTTTAGATGAATGATTGTGGGAGTGTGTAAAGCATTGCATATCAGCGAGATTTTGCTGCTAGCTGGAAGAAAATAGCAAGAACCTGTCGGGACTTAGTGTTGAGGCTGGACAGTACTGGCATTAGAACAGTTCTGGCAGGAAAGGGAGTTTGCAGTATAGATTCATTTTTTATTAATTCCCGCAACAGGGTCCTCTGCAAAAGAAGAACTAATTCCTCACTGGTGAGCCCTTTAAATATTTAGCATCACTCTTAAAAATAAAAGTCACAGGAGGACTAAGTACATTACTCTCCCAATGAGGCCAGAGTCAGAGACAGCCCTTGTTCAAGTTGATAATGCACCCACATAAAAAACAAGCTGTCCATCTGCTACATCTGGGTAGGAGACCTACATCCAGCCCAAACATGCTGTTTCATTGGTGGTTCAGTCTCTATTAGCCCCCATGGGCTCAGGTAAGTTGACTTTGTAGCTCTTCTTGTGGTGTCCTTGACCCCTCTAGCGCCCTCATTGCTTCTTCAACTCTTCCACAAGACTTTGTGACCTTTGCCTAATGTTTGGCTGTGGGTCTCTACATCTGTTTCCATCAGGTGCTGGATGAAGCCTCTCAGAGAACAGTCATATTAGGCTCCTGTCTGCAAGAATAGCAGAGTATCAATAATATTGTTAATACTTTATATTCCTTGTGTTTGCAGGCTATTTTCCTATCTTCATTTTAAGATGCCTATTTAGTAAAGACTTCCTATTCCTCCTATATTCCTTCTATCAAATAGCAAATTAAAAAGTCAGAGAACAAAAATGCAAAGGAGGTTCTCCAGTCAGTGGGAACTTTGTAAAAAGAATGAGAAAAATATCATAAGATGTTTTCCTAAAATAAAGAGAAAAGGATTGGGTCATGTCATTCTATAAGGTGAGTGTGTTTATGTATGTGAGTGCACTTATGTTTGTGTGTAAGACTTTACTTTTCTATTTCACAGAAGAATATCAACTTATTTAGTTTAATTTTGACCTAAGTGTAGATTAAACAACTTTAAAGTATCTTTCTATGTATGCATATATTTGAATGTTGTGATACTTTAAAATTATACATCTCAATAATGATGAATATATAAAATAATATTTATATACACTTAAGTGAAAAACATCCATTTTTGGTAATTTATTTATATTACACTCCTCTGTCAATATAGAGATATATGTACTGTTTTAAGCACAACATTGCATATTAGACATTAGTAACCATAATCTGAAGTCCCATCTAGTATACACTGTATGTTGTGGGTGCCTGCACCCACATATAATATACTTGTGGGTCCTCTGAGTAGAGAACTAAATAAATATATCTTTCCATAATTAATATCTAATAATAATTACCTAATGATATCTAATCCCAATACTTCATACATTACGTGATCACAAGGACAGGTGGTAAATTAGGCCAGGTCATATGAAACCTACAACCAAAACATCTTTAATGGAAGAGAGAAGAAGAGAGAGAGAGAGCTCTCTAGGTACAAGCATTTAAATAGCAAGGGCAAACCACTCCCACAAGTCTAATGATCAACCGAGCCAATTAGAAGTCTCTGGAGTCTGTAGAGGTAGAACTTCCATCAGGAGAGGCAAGCAGCATGCCTTGGGTCATGTAGGCCTGTCAGCAGAATAGGGGGAGGATCCACAGTATGTGTGTGTGTGTTTGTGTGTGTGTGTGTATGTTTCTGTGCATTTGCCTGTGTGGGTGTGGATTTGCATGCACATTTTTCAACAGGCATTTGAAGGCCAGTAATCAATATTTGATATATTCCTGAGTTGCTCTCCATATTCTTTTTTGAGGCATGATATTTCACTAAACCCAGAACTCTTTCATTTGACTGAATGGTTTCCTAATAAGCTATAGAGATCTCACTGTCTTTGACGTCCTAGTCCCTAGCACTTGGCTTATAGGTATACTCTGTTGTACCAGGCATTTGTTTCATTGTCAGGGATTCAAACTCAGTCATCTATGGTAGAATCAATTTACTAATGTAAATAATAGATTAGTGATCTCTTCACCACTGACCACCAAATTTTCTATAGCTCAAGATTTAACAGTATTATTTGCTAGTTGTAAAGTGCTATTAAGAGCAAAAATGAAGTAATGTAACAACATAACTTTAAATATTCAATACAATTATAGATAACAGCATTTCCCACCTATGAATAAAGACATAATACTGTTCTACTAAATTTTACAAAGCATAGATGCATACATGGATCTAGCACCTTTCCCAGTATTTTGTATAGAAATATATTACTTCTTATCTATAATTCTGTGATAATTAAAAATTTCACATTATAAATATTCCTAAAGATTTTAAAATTCAGAAAATGGAAGTAAAACAAAAATATTCTGCAACAATAAATAAAAAGAGAAAGAAAATCTTTTTATACAAAAGTTCTGGTGTAAATTATTAAGTGCTTTTCTAGGTCTCTTTTCGCATTCATTTCTTCATCCTTGTAAAAGTATAACTTAATATGCTTGTAAAAATCACAAATTATGAGATAATGTGGTTAACAAATGTTCAAACAGCTGACTTGATAACTAGCTAATACTATATGAGCAATTAATACCCATTAGAGTAAGGAAATCAATTACGGGAGCAAAATAAAAGTCTTATTGACTTTCTGAAGAAGAAACTCTATGAAAAAAATTAGTTTCATGTTTCATGAGGTCTACTCTCCAAAACTGACACAAACATTGACTATTTGTTTCCAGAGCTAAAACTGAATCGTAGGAGGTATAATGCTGTATTGGAAAATCCATAGTAGTCTTAATATTTCCTGCAGTCTACTTATCTATTTAATGAAGAAAATCAATCAATCAAATAGAATATAGGAAGTACCATAATGTTCACTGGGATGGCTTCTGACCTGATTCTCTTTTAGTCTTAGGATACCATTATCCCACCAGTATCTGGCCCCAATTTTAAGCTTACAGAACACCAAATAGATTGGATGAGAAAAGAAAATCCTCCCACCAGATAATAATCAAAACATTAAATGTACAGAAAAAGAATGTATATTAAAAGCTCCAAGGGGAAAATGCCAAGTAACATATAAAGGCAGACCTATCAGAATTACATCTAAGTTCTAAACAGAGACTCTACAGGCCAGTTGGGCCTAGGCAGGTGTCTGTAGGCTATCAGAGATTACAGGTGCTAGCCCAACTATACTCAGCAAAACATAAAGTCATAATAGATGGAGAAAACAAAATATTTCATGACAAAACCAAATTTAAGCAATATCTATCTAAAAAAAAATCCACTTCTACTAAAGATACTAAAAGGAAAACCCCACCAAGAAGCTTAACTCTACGCAAGAAAACACCGGAAATAAATAACTCCACACCTGCAAAACCTAAACTGGGAAAGCTCACGTGCACATAAACACACACACACACACACACACACACACACACACACACACAAGCACAAGCACATGCACATGCTCTCTCTCTCTCTCTCTCTCTTTCTCTCTCTCACACACACACACACACACACACACACACACACACACACACACGCTGCAAGCTCCAACATCAACATAATAGGAATTAACAATCATTGGTCATTAATAGCTCTCAACATCAGTGGATTCAATTCCCCAATAAAAGACACAATTTAACAAAATGGATGAGCGGCCAAGATCCATTATTCTACTGCACATAAGAAATACACCTCAGCAAGTAAAGGACTAGAAAAGGGGTTTCCAACAAACAGTCCAAAGACGAAGCTGGAGCAGCTATTCTAACATCTAATAAAATAGAATTACAACCGAAATGATTCAAAAGAGATGGGAAAGACATTTTATAATCATCAAGGAAGAAATTCAGCAAGATGATGTCTCAATTCTGAATATCTATGCTCCAAATGCAAGGTCACCCACATTAGTAAAAGAAACTGTACTAAACGTAAAACATACATCAAGCTCTACATTGGTACCATTTTCAGAATCACAAGTTGTAACCTGTCAGGTGTTACATCCCTGAATGAGTTTGACTATCTTCACAAGTATCAATTGCCAATAGTTCCTCAGGAAGGAATGAACTTCATAAGACACCTTTCCTAGCCAGGCTGGGAATTTGGCCAGCCTGATCTGAAGTATGACATATGCATGCACTTACAGCTGTTATAAGTTCATGTGTAAAATGGTGTTGTCATATTTGAAAAATACTGTTTTATTGTACATCTCTATTACCTCTGACTGTTACAACGTTTTTACACTTTAGTTTTGATTAAATGGTCCCATTGAATGTTATGGTAAAAGAAATGGAAAAATATAGCTTATCAATAAGTTTTCTATTTCTTAAAATAGTTTGAAATGTAATAGTTGTCAAACTGTAGAAAGCTGTACTATATATAAATATACTCACATACATACACATATATACACATACATACACACACACACACATATACGCATACATGAGCATGCCAGTTAAGTTGTGATTTTGCATTGAATTTTGGAACTTGGTTCTCCTACTGAATATTGTGACAAGGGACAAACTGTTAAGTACCCTAGATAAAATTTTACTAAACATATGTTCGAAACTTGATTTAATTCACTAAGGATAATGTCAATGTCTACAACTGTACTTTTCCAAATAAAATTTCTTCATTGGCATACACAAGTGATAAATTTCCACTCTGAAGATGAGGCCATTTCATAAAGAAGAGTTACTTGTTTAAATTTATAGTTGCTCAAGGGAAGATGTACTAGAGACTTTATTTTTTGTATAGCTATTTCTGAATACAGTCAGCAGATGAATTAAAATGTTAATGTTTAAAGCTTTGTAACTGCAAATTGTCCATGAAATGATAAATACCACTAGAAATATGGTAATAAAATGTCTAACAAAGTTATAAAGAGCATATTTCTGTCAACATGTGCTTGAAAGAATATTATAAATTATATTCTCATCATAATTGTAGAAGGAAACAAGAGATTTATTTTCTTTTTATTTGAAGAAGAAGCACTTGTCCATATCAGATTCTAGAGACAGTTTCTATTGTAAAATATTCATCCTTAAGAACTTACTCTTTTAGATGAATAATTTTAAATTGATTTGTATACCAAGCAGGTAAAAGATATTAATAACTATTTAAAATGTTGAAATCAAGATTAAGATCTAAATGTTTACCTCCATAATTTTTTGTCTTCATGTTTTTCTTGTGCTTTAGAACATTGCCTCACAAATAATGCTGATATTAGAACCCTAAATCTAGCACACCGAAATCTAATATTCAGTCATAAGTATTTCTTAAAAGATTTAGTTATTCTAAATTGTATCTGTGCATGTTTGTGTGTACATACATGAATGCATGTGCCCATGGAGGTCAGAGATATTGGAATTCTGAAACTGTCTTTATAGGTGGTTTTGACTCACTAAATATTGGTGATGAGAACTGAACTTGGATCCTCTACAATAACATTATGTGCTCTTAACCACTCAAACATATCTCAAGCTCCCTCTGCTATTTTAATTATATGTTAAAAATTATAATTATCTCTAATATTGACCAGTTTTCTTTATTATATTTCTTAATTATGAGAATAAATTCTTACAACATATTTTTCCATTTTCAATATTGTACATGTGTATATGTCTCTGCACACCAGAGTGAATCTATGGCATACAAGTACAGAGGTACTGGAAACTATGGAGATGAAGTCATGGGAGTTTATATGTTGTTTGATATACAAGTTGTAAAGTGAACTTGGGCTTTCTAGAAGAGCAGTATTCTATCTTGCCTGCTTAGTCATTTCTCCAGCCCAAATTTGTACCTATAAATTGATTAACATTTCTATATAGGAATATAATTTTAACACTTACAAATATAAAATTACATTTAATTTGCCATTTCCCTATCACAGTTTCATACTGATGTTTTTGGACAATGCTTTTATGATAATCTTGTGAAAAATCTAAATTATGTATGAGCATTGGCTAGTTTAAAGAAGGTGGCATCTCAGGAAAATAGATGCTAGAAGAAAGCAAATGTAATAGATCTAAAGCAAAATAACTACTGTGAGAAGAAAAGATCAAAGGTACAAGAAGTAGATTTGATACCTTGTGTCATAAACCACAAAGACTTTGATGATCCAGTGTTGAACACAGAAGAAAGACAACAATTTTACAAGAACCACGAGCCAACAAAACGACAAGATTCATGTCCAGTTTATAGTTCACTCACTATATATATATATATATATATATATATATATATATATATATATTGCTCAAGAAAATGAGAAGGACCCTGAATTAGTTAACAGTTAAAAGCTATTAAGTTATCACTGTAAAAAAAGAAAAGTGGGTTGAAATTCCATTTTTGTTGTTTAGGTATGACCTAAAATGTGACCTTTGCTTGGAACTCTCTGTGTAGATCAGTTTGGAATTGAACACACAGATCTCTACATGCCTCTGCCTTTTATGTACTAGACATGCATTATCTTGCACAACAAACAATTTGTGTGGTGCATTGCTCTGCCTGCCACTGACCAATATTTGGGCTGAACACACACACGCACGTACGCGCACACACACACACACACACACATACACACACACACACTGCAGCACTGTGGTTTGTGGAAGATGGTGGTTTGAATAAAAATAGCTTCCATAGGCCAATAGCAAGTGACACTATTAGGAGGTGTGGTCTTGTTGGTGTAGGTAGGGCCTTGAGAGCAGAAGTGTGTCATTGGAGGCTTGGTATGAAGCTTCAGATACTCTAGCCACCCTAATGTGTCTCATTTTGTTCCTGCTGCCTCCTAATCTAGATACAGAACTCTCAGCTCCTTCTCTAACATCATGTCTGCCTTCATACTGCCGTACTTGCTGTCATGATGATAAATGACTAATCCTCTGAAACCACAAACTAGTCTCAAATAAATGTTTTATATTATTGACCAAAATGTCTTATTTATTATATCTTTTAATTATAAATACTTTTTCTTACAGTATTTTTTCATTTTCAGTTTGGTACATGTGTATGTTTCTGTACTTTGGATTGTGTGTATGCACAAAAGTATAGGTGTCATTGGAGGGCAGATGGATTGGAAACAGTGGAGTTGAATATGTAAAAGTTGCCATGGTCATGGTGTCTCTTCACAGCAATAAACCCTAATGCCACAAATAACTCTTTCAGGCATTTGAAATTTCTTTTTCTAAGGAGAACATAGAGTGATTCCTGAGATTTCTCTGTTCTCTATCTTGGAACTAGAGCATAAATTAAGCATAAACTGACAATTTTTATTTCCCTTAAGTGTTACTTTTATGGCTACGGTAGTTTATCTTCTTATGAAACCTTACTGCTTATATGTTTTTTGAGAGTGAAGAGTGTTGTGCATCTGATAAATTTTAGAGACTTCCTGAGACTTTCAATTTTTTTGTGTGTTTGTTTTGATTCTTGTCCTGAATTTTAAAGATTTTTTTCCCATTTAGAATTTTCTGAATCTTCATTATCCCCCATTTAGAACTTATTATGTCTTAATGATATTTTTATTGAATTTGTCCAGTCCTTAGAAGTTACAGAGTCTTTTTTTTAAGGTTAATTCTTTTTAATTCTCATTTCCTTTCTGTGTAATTTCTCCTTATAAACATACATCACCCCACTACCACCCTTCCTAACAAGGGCAAGGCTAGTCAATGCTACTTAGAGCACCCCACACCCTAATAGAGTGGTTCATCTCAGTCAACACAATGTTTCTGGTGTCTTATGTTGGAGAAAGAACAGGACTCAAGAGCAGTTTGTCCTCCCTGCTAAGTGAGAGCCTGGCCTTGCCCAATGACTGTTCCATTCAGAGTATAGGTCAAAGGCAAAGCTCAAGTCCAAGTGGATCAGGGACCTCCATATCAAACCATATACATTGAAGCTAGAAGTTACAGAGTCTTAATGAGCTTCCCTCCATGGTGGAATGTTTCAATTTTGAGGAATTACTACATCACAGATCCTTCTATGTCTTTCATTATAACACAAGTTCACACATTCTTTTCCTACTGGAACACAGCTTTATGTCACTTACTCTTTTCTGAAAGTTGCCATTCCTTGAGGAGCTGACATTGGCTTAGTTTCAAAACCCAGATGCCTGTTCTGTGATTTTCTGCCATTGGAGTTTTTGACACAGGCCCAATGAATTTGTATCATCACTGAAATATACAGCATAATATGAGTTGGTGGAACAAATGTCCTGAGTACCAGAACCTCTATCTCAACAATATGAAGATGATGCCAGAACATCTATTGTACCCAATCATATTCATATTGTTTTTGTTTTTTTTCGAGACAGGGTTTCTCTATGTCAGAAATCCACCTGCCTCTGCCTCCCAAGTGCTGGGATTAAAGGCGTGTGCCACCACCACCCGGCCATATTCATATTTTTATTGTGTATATCAATCTATGTTTAGACAGAACAGTGCTAGTCAGTATGAAGTCTACAGACTTTAGAATTTGGAGTTCTTAACAGTGAGCTTCTTTTAGTAGTAAGAGTACAAGATAAAGCAATTTGCTATTTGTAGCATGTACTACCATTTCTGTGGAAGGAAGAATTCTATAACATTTATACAAAATAGCATAGTTATTCATGTGCACCACATGGAGTATGTTTATCAAAACCATCTTCAGAAAACTCTTACTCACCTTGATAAATCACTATGATCATTATTAAAACAAGTCAATATGATATTCTTTGAAATGATGTTTGAGCTATAAGACAGGAAACTAATTATTGTGCTTTTACCAATACAAATGTGAACTTTCTCCTCCTTTCCTTTGTTGTGTTTTATCTGAAAATCACAAGTTGTTTCCTTCATATTGGGAGTTTTAAACTAAATTATTCTGCTTTTAAAATACCACTATAACTCATGATGGTTGTGACTTGCTGGATTGCATAGTTTATCTTGAAGTTGTTTAAATTGATGTTTGATGGTTTGTTCAGTTTTTTTCACAACTAGTAAATGAAATAGATATATTCAAGTCACACTCTCATCATCTTTAGAAATTACATTTGCCCGTGCTTTTCCTCTATTTCCCAAGAAACAGTACCATAACTTGTATTGGCTACAAGGTCTTAAAGTTTTTTTGTTTGTTTTTTTTT
>JADRCC010568529.1:0-11981 GCA_019843855.1 Hylomyscus alleni
AAAAGTAAGAAGACAATGAAAACATACGTTATTCAGGGCTGAAACTACATACCCAGAGAGAAATTGGCTGGTTTGAAGCTTTTAATATGAGATACTAATTCTTTGGGGAAAAATGTTAATTTTAATTAAATAGCCTTAAGATGAGATATATAGTCCCATAGAATCGAAAAGGACTAGTAATTTAGTTAGCTCTTTTGTACTGAGAAGAGATTTTTTTTTTAAAGAAAACTAAGACTTAAAAAATACACAGCTAAAAAGGAAAAGTCAGTTTTAAATCATTACACAGGAAAAAGATTACCTAGTTGATAACGTAATGCATAAGACAAGACATAAGACTCCATGTGGCATTCTTTTTCATTTATATTCTTTTCAGTAATGAAATAGAATCTGTTACTCTACATTGATTTCATTAGAATTTTTTGAAGCACCTGTCATCTACCATCATCAGTTTGTACATATTTCAGGCTTTCCTGGTGAACAAATGCAATAATGCAGGTCCATATGTCCGCATGTCTGGGAGGAGAGATTCCAAATGATGCTTGGATTACCTGCCTGGACTTCTCCCATCTATTGTGTGGAGTATGACACCTTCTGTCAATCTAATTGCTTCTCTAAGAGCGCCTGCACTATGCTCACAGTGTGACAATCGCTACTATGTGAATATGCCCCTGAAGCCTCTGCAGTCTGATCTAGCCCAAAGGTGTCACTCTCCTGTGGCAAGCGGGCTTCAGTATACAGTCGCACCGAAGATTCGCAGAGTTCTCTGGGGGTAAAGTCTCTGTAGATATATTATGAGAGAAGCTGGTGGATTTAGTAGGGACCTTCCTTGCCTCTTGCCGCACATGGGAAAAGACTGCTTCAAAGCATCCTCATTTGAGGGACATCATACACACAACCCATCTATATATATAGAATGGCTATCTTGCTACCAACATAACCTAAACAGAGATAGCAGAGATAAAAATATCAGAGACACTTTCAAGGCTAACAGCAGAGAGTATGATTTTGCTAGAAAAGTCCTAAAGGAATATGCTTCGAATCCATTTAGTAAGCCCCTTCGTTCATATTGACTATTCATTACTGTGAATAGACAGACTTGGCTGGAGCTAACAGTAGTTCCTTTGTCATCATTAAACAGCTGTAGATTTTAATATAATAAAGATAAAACTGTTCCTCTAGTTCTGCATTCACACTATGGCATTCGAGTCGGTGCCACCACTTCCATTTTCCAAGCTTTATAATTCCACCATAATCATTTGTTCTTGGCAGAAATATGTTATGCAAGCACTCAGCTGAGGATAATATTTTTGAACAATTTTTTCCAGTGTTCTGGTTATGTGATTACGGGAATTTAGAACTCGGTATTAATTCACTCTCAGATTTTGTGTTTCTGGGTCTCAAAAAAAAAAAAGCTCTTTTTTTTTTTTTAAATAACACAACCGAGTTCAAATCATTACTTCCATACCAGTCATATTTATTACAAGATAATGTCACCCAATACAAGAAGAACGTATTGAGAGAGAACCAGGTACTACTCTCCCCTGCTCATTACAGTATCCTGCCTGCAGCTTTGTTTGAATTCAGTAATTCCCATCCTGCCCCAGGTACAAAGTGACTCTTTTGGTTTCCCACTCTATGAACTAAGTGTTTTGTTGTCCAGTAGATCTTTCCACTCTTGACTAAAAGTTGATGTCAAGGGATGTAAGCATAGCCTGGTTGGTAGAGGGCTTACCTCAAAAGCGCAAAGCCCCGAGTTTGACCCATAGCATAGTACCAACCAAAAGTAATAACGCAAGCCCGAAACCCTAGCATTTGGAAGGTGGAGCCTTGACTACATGAAACCCTGTCTCAAAAAAAAAAAAAAAAAAAAAAAAAAACTTCTAGGAAGTATAGATATTTTATTCATATTTTCATCCTTAGAAATTTCCCCAAACTTAATTCCTTAACATTTCCATTTCATCTATACTAGTGTTGAATGGACTGCTGCCGGTGAATGTGAATGCAAGAGATGAGTCTCTGTTCCTTGTTTTTTAAAATCTAAAGATTTCAACAGGGAAACGATAGCCACAACTTGTTCTCAAGCAGTGACCAAAACTCAGCTACAATGCCTGACGGTACTGGTTTGAAATTTGTTTCCTAAACTCCTAGTGAAACACTTGTGAGAGAGAATGAGTTAACATTTGTAGAGGTATTTCAGTGAAATAAAAGCAGAGTTTGAATTTTTATAAGCCACAGTATCTACCCACCCAAAAGCTTTGTGAGAATATTTAGCACACATGTATGTGCCAGATGGATTGTAATGACAGTTGATAGGCCTCTTCTAACCCTTGCGTTCTGTTGTCAGAAATCTGCATATCAAAACAACGATACTTTTTACAATAAGATTTGTTGGGTAAAATACACATTGAAAAAAAAAATCTACTGTCTATTAAGACTCTAATTTAACATATGAGGTTTTTATGTTAAGGGTGTTCATAGCACTATCTTAATGTGCCTTATAGAAATATAAATAAGTTACTTTTGAAGACTACTAAATATTTTCTTGATCTTACCTTCTTTTCTCTATGAACATGAGTTCTTTTTTAAATTGTGTGTGTGTGGTATTATATGTGTTCTATATGTTTTGTGTGTGTGTTTGTGCGTAGGTAGAGGCCACAGGTTGATGTCGGATACCCTTTATAGTTTACTCCCTTCCGTTGATTTTTGAGGTAGGGTCTCCCACTGACATTGAAGCTAGCTTATTCAGATAGACTAGCTAGCCAATTAACTCCAGGGATATATCTACAAATCTCCACCACCCTCTGCCCCAAGGCTAGGAGTTGTAGGCACACCAAGCCCAGCTTTTTCTATTAGTCTGGAATAGAGGAACTAAATCTTCAGGCTTGTATGGTAGTGAGAAATTTCACCAGCCCTGTGAGTAAATGCTTAATTTTATAGATTAGGTATAGATAAAGATTAGATATAGATATGTTGACTGTAATTCAAGACACCCAGTTCCCTTAAAGGTCAAGAATCTATAGATGCCAAAGCAAAAACATATGATAATACTCCAAGTAGAATGCTCTTGTGGCTGAAGTAATGCTAACAAAAGTTGAAAATTTAAGAAGTTAGTAACTAGAATTAGATTCCTAGTGTTTTTTTTACGTCCATTCTAGTGTTGTGGGAAATCTCAGTGAGTACTTGTTCTAGACCAAAATACGTGGTTGTAATTTCATGAGAGGGGGACAGGTGGCCCCACCAATTAAAAATTCCTCAAGATTATAAATGTATATTTCATCATCTTGTGTCAAAATATTCATTTTAATATTCAAACATCTTACCACATAATAAGCTGTAACCATATGTTTGTTATATTATACTACTATAACATTAATAAATATTTACAGAGCTGCACTACATCCTAGATGTTGAGAAATGGTAGTTCCCAGTTTGGTCTTAAGTGCAAGCCTTCAATGCCTCAGAAAGTAATTTTGAGTAGCATTGTATTTGTTGCACACTGATAAAAATCAATGGATTTGAATTTTTAAGCTGGACACTCCATTGAAAACTACATCATTTTATTGTCCCCAAATGCATAAATCAAGGATGCAGTATCTCACTTTCAGACAATTGGCTGGGTGTTTCAGCTTTTGCTTCATTTGTATCTGAGTTCTCTATCCAACATGGATCTGAAGACTTTCCATTAGTAAGAGGCAGATAGCTGTACCTCTCTTTGTAACCAAACCTGGCAGTACCAAGAAAAATAAGAAGTAGTGTGTGAGTCTCTTAATTATTAACGTGTCAAGTTGTATGATTTAATCAGAGGTTTTATGGTCTCCAAATCTACACTATCTCTGTCCATTGGATTGTGCATAGTTTAGTTGAAAAACATGTTTTTTAAAAAGAATAAAATTCTGACTCATACTTTTCCAAACTGTTACACTGTTTTATTGGTATTTACCCCTTAGTGACAGCTGAAACTAGAGCAGACCTACGTCAGGAGACAGGAGGCTGGCGAGAAGCCGCTGACTTCACTTTCATGTGTCAGAAAGTCTCGGGCTGATTCGTACTTGCCTGAAACCAGGAGGAGTTTGCGCTGTTTGATAACTCCTGACTTGGTTGTCTATATGCAGAGCTGTCGTCCTTACTCAGCTCAGGATAATGAAGCCCTAAGCTCAGCCATCCCAGAGCTGCTTCCTGCTCTTGCTTAGGAAGATAATTTCTCAATATTGGAAATTTCAATACAGAATCTTGCAGATTCCCCAGAACTCTAACGAGCAAAAATAATTCTCCCAAATGAGCTTCTTCCTAGTGAGTGCTTGGTGGTTAGCTGGCTTCTTTAATGTCCTTTTGCTGTCAAGTACCAGGGGCGAGAGGGGAGAGCAACTCCAACAACTATGTTAAATCCAGAGATAATGTTTGCGACATTTCTGCTTTTTTTTTTGTCGTAGATTCTGAAATGATTTTGCAACATCCTGACTGCTTGTATGTCTGTGGGAAAGGAGTACTGTATCGCATTACACTTTGTATCTTGTAATTGGTTTTCATTATATATTTCTGAGTTCTATATCAAGATATTTTACCTTTCTTTGTTCAATTGACTGAAATTGACTGCCAACAAAATAGCTCCTTGTTCCTTTTGTTAAACTGGTGATGAGCACTCTGTGGAAATGGCTCGTTTTCTCTTTGTGATTTCTTTCCCCAAACATAGTCTAGCCTATATCCTAGTCTGAAATGTCGGCCAGCTTGACTTTCTGTAACATCACTAAATGTCTCTTACAGCCTTTGTCTAGGTTTGAACTTTGCACATTATGTATTTCAGACATTGAGAAAGAAGGGCCTTAATGGCTGTGACAGCCCAGACCCCGATGCAGACGATTCAGTAGGTCACAGCCCTGAGTCTGAGGACAAGTACAGGAAAATTAATGAAGATATTGATCTAATGATCAGCAGGCAAAGATTGTGTGTAAGTACTCGAAACACCCTTCATTTTTTTTTTACTCTTGATATCTCTCTGAACCTGGCAGGCATTGAACAAGAAAGAAAACAAAGGCTCTGAAAGCCCTGATCCTGACTCCTCTTATGCCCTCACCCCACGCACTGAAGAAAAATACAAAAAAATTAATGAAGAATTTGATAATATGATCAAGAGTCATAAAATTCCTGTAAGTACCAAAGGTAGATGGCTGGTCTGCTGATAACTGCTGCAGTAACATCCCTTAACCCTCTCGATGGTGGCTTGCTTTAAGAAGCATTGCAAAGTCAGACAGATGAAGTAGCCATCTCATCCCACAGGCAGTGCATTTAGAAAGCAACCCCTGTGGGATACTGAAATTGCATCAACTCAAAGAGTTGCCATGGAGAAGTTCATTCAGAGGTAGAAGAGTTCACAGGAGGAAGAGAAAGATCCATGTGCCGTGCCCTGAATTTACACAACCTTTGAAAAATCAAGTTCTCGTGCAGGGCTCATCGGAGTACACTAGAACAACACGAGAATCACTTTCTGCGTCCGTTTTGTAGGCAGAGACCAGGTACAAGAGTGGAACTATTGTTCCATAGTGCACACTGACAGACATCACCTAAGTAAAGGCTAGTTTTTGAATGACACATCAGACCCTCCCCACATACGTGAAATTTGACTACAGCACTAAAGGGCTAAAGCTAATACGTTGCAGGGAACAGACTGCATGAAACCTAACGGTAAGACTTCAACGTTTGTGTGATTTTAAAGCTCTTATCAGAGTATTATATGCTTTGCCTACACCAACAGTTTCTATGCTTTAACATGTGGCTCAGTTTTGTCTTAACCAATTAAGAAATTTCCTAACAATCAATCATATGCCTTGCCAGATAGTTAAGAAAAATAACTGTGCATGCATTACTTTTTTATTTTTATTTTTTGGTCCAGATGTAAAAAGAAAAGATGCCCAACTTAGTATTACATTCAGTCAACGATCAAACAAACAATGTTAATTCTATAGAATAAAATATTACACTCAAGGCTCATATGCTATGAATAATGTTAGTACCTGAATCCTAATTTGTACACAAGCTTCTCGGTACATAATTAATTCCTTTACAGAAAAAGTTCATTTCTGGAAAGTTAGCAAAGCAGCCCAATCCTGAGTACTAGGAGCAGATCTGCCGTGAAAATGGGCTTTGTTGATGATACGTGTAGATGTTTAAGTGAAAATGGGCTGTGCTGATTATACATGTAGATGTTTAAGGCCAAAAGCTGTAAACCGTTTCCACACTGCACTCACAAAGTAAATTAAGCATTGCCACACTCAGTACACACTTAGCCTTCGCTGGTTGAAATGAACCCTTTAAAATATATTTGCAAAATATCATGGCTGTCAGAAGCTCTGCCTTTATGAATGCTTAGATTTTTCCTTTGCTAAATGAAATAATGTCAGTGAGACAAATATTTTCAAAGTTTCATGCTTTAAATACTTTTTTGAGATTGTACTATAATTACATCATTTCTCCCTTCCTTGTCCTTCCTCAAAACCCTCACGTGTCCTCCTCCCAGTCTAAAGATCATTGCCCTTCAGTACTCCACACAGCATGTTCACAGTGTTTTGCTCATCAAAAGACTCTGAATATGCTTACTAACTGTAGGCCAAATTCTCAAATGATAAAATATCCATCAGAATTTATTTTACCCAGAAAAGAGAAACAAACTGCTTCTCTGGTTAGACTTCTAGTTCGTATACACTGAGTTTTCTTGCTATATATAGGGAAAGACTGTTTGAACGCTGTGGGTGCCA
Organism: Hylomyscus alleni; assembly: GCA_019843855.1. Lineage (NCBI taxonomy): Eukaryota > Metazoa > Chordata > Mammalia > Rodentia > Muridae > Hylomyscus > Hylomyscus alleni. Next base: position 6,750 of record JADRCC010568529.1, read on the forward strand.
AGGTTTAAAGGTAGGATTGTGAGGCAACGCCTTCAGGGCCTGCAGACCAAAGGAATTCTCTGAACAGGAAAGAGGCAAACACCTGCCATACTGCTGATAACTGTCAGCATAGGTGAGCCTAAATATGGAGAAAAGTTGAACCCCTAAAGTGTCAGAATTTATGGATCATGGATCTATGGAGCCGTTTCCCTGTGTTTTAAGGGAAAGAAGATGTGCTACTCATCTAGATGCCCTGAGATACTTCACTCTGTCATGTAAAAAGTTCAAAATCAAGATACACGATTTGTTAAAAGGTACAAGGATGAGTGGCAGGAGGTGAAATACACATGAGTCTAGGGGCAGAGCATGGAAGAGGAGCCACATGACCTCTCGCTGTGCCATGGAGTCCTCAAGTCTTCCTGAGTGTCTCAGTGTCCACAGTGAAAGCCAAGTTTCTGCACACTACTCTCTCTTGCTGGAAGTTCATTTTGTTGAACATTTCCACAGCTGCTAAAACATTTACAGCAATGCAAGGACACTCTGCCCTTTGTGTGCAGAGAGTGTCTCCAACTCTTTCAAAACATTACAAGACTGCTTTTCTCTTTCAAAAAACCAATGTGAGGCATTTCCCTTTTAAAATAGAAATTTGAATACTGAAGTCACCTGTAGGAGTAATATAATTTATGCCCATATTCCTCAATTACATGAAATAATTCATGGGTGATTTGGAATCTTGTTGACCAGAGTTTCCTCCTGCTGGCTCTGCTACAGCTCATGCTGGGCACCATGGCAAAAACAGCCCCATTGGAGGAGCCAGGGATTAGCAAAAAGGCCCGAGTAGATGAGAAATAGAAGCAAAATTACTTGAGAGGAAATGAGGATAGAGCTAGTAAACAGAAACGTTCATATTTTTTTTAAAAGGGTAGACTGTGAAGACAGCAGCATTGATGTACCTAGAATTAGCAGTAGAATAAATTTGAAAATGACTTGATTTATATGCAAAGGAAGAATACTTGGAAAAAAAAAAAAAAAAGGAAAAGACTGACTTCATAGGTCCAGTGGAGGACCAGATAGTAAAGCTCAAAAAAGAGGAGGTGGGTGGAGACTCTCAGAGATGATAGAGTAGCAGAGTGGACAAGCTCGACAGAAGCCTAGGGTGAAAAGTGAGTAGTGTAAATTAGGTTGGGATGGCCATGCTATCACTTGTGTATAATTGTGTAGGTATCGAAAAGGGTGAGGAGGTGCTCAGAAGGGCTCAGACAGGGATGAAAGTATGGATGTTGAGGATGTAAAAGGATGGACAGATGCTATGTGTGCTACAGCCACCAAGAAGCCAAGAGCAGACAGAGATAATGGTAATTGGTAGTCACTTGTCATTAGACCTGTATAATATTTTACCTTCTACTAGGAGCTCTGCAGCTTTGGTAATATTAGTTCAATTAGTGGCAAAACCGATCTGTTGTTCATGTAAACAAAGGAAAGACCATTAACTAAAATTAGTATTTTATCAAAAAAATATACTATTTGATTCTTAGTGGACTTTTCTTCTTGGAAAGTTTGGGGAAATCAAACTCCTGACTTGGATATCATACCTCAAAAACCAGGATCACTGTTCAGAGACAGCAACTATGAGCTTCTTAGCCATCATTATCTATCTGCATCCTCTCCCAGAGATGAGCTTGGGCTTATGTCCTGCTGTCACCAAGTATTTCACTCTGAAAGCAAGAGCTCAGCTCCCTTGTCTCCCTGATAGCCAGGCCACCTTACAGCACTTTACATGATCACTCCAAATTCTACTTTTCAGAATTGAGTGTTCTAAATATTTAGAGACTGGCACATGATAATTAACTTTAGAGGTAGCTTCTGGTTTTGAGCTTAAAAAAAAAAAACAACAATTCTTTTAATATAAATCTTTTAAAGCTTCCTAAGTTTACAAAGTTGAGAAGGAAAAGAATAATGCATATTTCTTCGAAATACATGTTACTCTATCCTCTACATTGCTTTCCAAGTACTTAGGGACGTTTAGTGCCTTTATCTATCAATCGTCTTTTTCCATGGATAAAGAGATCAAGGTCAGGGGACATTAAATGACTTCCTGATTAAGTGACAAGATATTCCATTAGTGGGAGTGCAGCTGAGATTTCTTGGGGAAAGGCTAATCTTGAACTTCTAGATTACCATTCTTTGATATGCTCTGGTATCAGGATATAGCTGGCTCCCATTTATTTAGTCAATCATAAATGAATTTTATAGCGATCCTCCTCAAGTTGTTATAGTTCAATGAGCTTCAGGATAATGCTCAGAAGGAAAATGGAGTCTACTGACTTAACACTGAACTGGTTGTTCATTCATTGCCTAATTATTAACATCTCCTATATTATGGAAGTGCCTCTAATCTCTTAGGGGAGGAAACATGGGCTTGGCCCTCTAGTGAGGCAAAGTCAACTTTCTTTTCAATATGAGGAGAGACTGAGCTCTGTAGCAAGTCTTAGGGACCCAGTGAGAATGGAGGATGCCAGAGTAGGAATTATGAGTGCAGATTAAAACATTTACAACCAAAAGGTAGTTTTAAAGTATCTATTCTAAATAAATATAGAAGAAAGGACTTTTTAAAGTTGACTTTTCCCATGGCCTGAGTGAGATGTAGTAGTTAACTGTTAGTCATGTGGTCCACAGATAGTAGTTTACTAATACCTGATATGTATAAATTATAGGACCACTGACTACAAGATTTCATTTGCTCCAAAATAATAATCTGTACTGCACAGTGAACTAGGAGCAAAACCAGATTCAGTCACTAGTTTGATGACGTTTGGCCATTTTTTAAGTCTTACTATTCTGAAAAAGGAAAAATTATACACAATGAAGGGATGTTGGCAGTGGTGAATTATATCAAGTAAGCAAATTCACACCCCAGTGCCTGTTCAATACAAAATAGGTAGGAAATGGTAATCTTACACTTTTGTATTGATGAAGTATACTTTAAAAATTCTCCTATAAGAAAAGTATTCAAATAATGTAATAAGGAGAATACATCTTGAATTGTTTGTAGCAACAGACCTTGACTACTTGGAGGAAGTGCTATTACCAACCAACGTCAAAACTGTTTTTGATTTTAATAAAAGAGAAAGAGATCTAAAGGTGAGTGTAAGGAGCAAGCAAGATGTCAGATCCAGTAGAGTAGTCAAGCGGGATGTCCTCCAGGTGGCCAGACTTTGAGCAGAGGTTTGGATGTAGGGCTGGGATTAGCCGTTGTATTTAGTGGAGAGAGAAAAGTGGGCAAGAGCTGGCTGACAGATGTAAGTAGTGGAGATTGATTAAAGAAAATCTAAGCCATTGAAGGAAGTGGGGTTTTTCCTTTAGGTAAAATGGGTACAGTTGTGGGGACTTGAGACAGAGGTGCTGTCATCTAATGTGTGCTTTTAAAAGATCAAGAGCCTGAGTGTTGTGTGTTGAAAGTGCAAGGCAGGAAGGCAAAGCTCAGAGTGGGTTGATCTATTAGGAAGCAACTGCAAGAATCACCACGATGTTGCTGGAGGAGGGGGCGTTCACAATCCCACCCAAAATCTCCAAATGCCCCCATTCACAATCTGCAGGTCCAAGGTCATAGCCAGACACAGGTGCCAAATTCAAAATATAAAGAGAGCTCGTTAAAAGGACTACACATGTTGATAGAGTTAAAGGAAACCTGAGGGAGTAGTAAAAATGTGTTGGGGCTCAGAGTCTAGAAATTGCTATTACCTGCAGGCCCAAGGACACAAGAGGAACAAGAAATCACTACAGGAGGAAAAGCCCTGTTTCAGCAACAGAGAACCACTCAAAACACAGCCCCTGCAAGAATCCAGTAAGAAGGATGCTGCTGCAAAATGGGCCCTTGGCCTCTCTGATCCACTTGAGCTGCTGATGCTGCCAGCAGCTGGAAGGCCTTGTTGAGATATCTGGAGCTCAGGGCAGGGAGAAAGAGATTTGATGGTAGAGGCTGCTGATGGTAGAGGCTACTGAGCACTATGGCTGTACTGTTTTCATAGGTGACTTCTATTCTCACTTGACATGTCAGTGAAAGGATATATTTATCATTCTACAGACGCTTGCAGCATACATTAATATTTTCCTTGTTTAACAGGGCTTTGGATATTTGGATATATCCACACTTTGATATACCATGCATTTATATTCCATGGTTATAGGGTTTAGCCAAAAATCATTTTCTGTTATCTTGTATACAATCCACAAATGACCTAAAGGACAGACATATTATCATATCACCTGAACATTTTTATTTCCCTTAAAAACAATAAAGTCATGTGAAGGAAAGTTGTAAAACTTTTGCTCTCACCAGTATTATAATTTCCATAACATGGAAGGAAATAAAAACATGAAATGAAGGCTACAAGGGCATAAACATAAGCAGAGAACATATTACAGTTAACAACAACATAAACACAGAGTTACTACAGACACATGTATGATTCAGGCCAGCCAGTCAACCAGTCACAGATAGCTGCAGGAAACTCTAAAGAAAACAACTAGTAATAATGAAAGCAATAAGAGCACACCACATGTGAGCCACGAATAAACACGCTTTTAAACTTGGACAGCTTCTTACTGAAAACCTAGGAGGGCTTATACGGATCTGTTGTGTGTATACCCACACGAGCCCAATTTTTCACTATAAAGGCTGTATGTCATGCTACCATGAGTCCTCTGGCATGTCTTTGAACAACAGTATTTTCACTTGTAATGCTGACAAAAGGAGAAAGACAAGAGTGTTTACAACGACGGTGAGTTGCTGAAAGCAGAAACAGAAACAAAGTTTTGCTTAAGTTGCCAAAATAATAGCAAAAATCAATAATTGGAACCTGGATCACACTAATTAGACATCCACCCAGCTTCAGCTCATTAGATATTTGCCAACTCTCATTTGAGATAGAGATCTTGCCATGTGGCAGGGGCAGTACCTATATAGCAAAATGTGAAGCATTGCAGATTTTCTGAGATATCACTTTAAGATGTGAGCTACTAAATGATACATCCTCCGCTGAAACCTGTACCTTAAAACGCCTATTGTCTCCTGACTCTCGATTAAAAGACAGATTTTTAAAAATAATAATTAAACTATATGTGCTATTCACAGGCCTGAAGATGATTTTATATCATTAAACTTCTGCATAAATATGCTTCAATAAGCAATTAAACCAAAGGATTAGCTTTGCATTTTAATCCCCCTTTTCTCTGTGAAGTCATCACAGTCAC
>JADRCC010568530.1:0-13910 GCA_019843855.1 Hylomyscus alleni
GTATATAAGGATAGATAGTAATTTCACTGTTTCAGAAAATTTGCAGATATACCTTTTCCTTAATGGTTCATAACATTACCTGACATGTAAAGTAAACTAGGTTTATTGTAATCGAGAAAATTTCTCTCACTTTCTGTGACATAATCTACATTACATAGCAAACATGTAGTAAAAAAAAATTAAGATGTGAACACCAAGCTACTTATACTCCTAAAATGGCTGTGAGTGGACAAATATACTCTATAAAAAATAAAATTGGATAAAATCATGAAGTTTAACTTGAGGTATTAAAGTTGGTGTAAGTTGTAGTCTTTACATTAACACACCATGGTAATAAACAATGGAAAAATGACATCCTGAATAATGTAGGGAACTTTTTCTAAGAGTTGTTTTTACTAGAAAATGTTAAATGAAACTTCTTGGAAAGTAGAAGGACTAAAGTAAGGTTTTGATCTGTTCTGAGACTGAATGTATGAAAGAGTTCTCTCTGCTGTTAATATGTTATTATATATGTGGGGATCATAGAAAACAGCATATACATTTGGCCTTTCTTAGGATTTTCACATTACAACCAGAATAATATAGAAGCAAAGAGGAACTCAGAGCAGGGAACAAAAACTTTGAGCAGTAGTGTGGCATTTGAGTTAAGTTTATATGGTTAAGATTTATTGTTACAGTTTGCATATAACCAGCCAGATGTTGTCAATAGGCTCACTTGAATATATTAGCACCTGGGATTTATTTCTAGCATGCACATAATCAAACCAGGCATACTGCTATTAGCATTCAATTTTATTACAGGAGGGAGGGGGATAACAGGAAGAGCCATGATTTTATACCCTGCTAGTCTAGACTGTTTGGCAGTTTATATTTCTTGGATAAATTCTTGATGACATGAGCAACTGGCAATGTAAATCAGCATTGAAATAGTATTTGATGAATATTTAAACACAGATGCAATCACGAATTTCAAAGCTCAGCTATTGCTTGCATATTTCTTATACTATACCAAGCCAGTCCCATCTCAGAATGGCTAGAAGCAAGTCTCATGTAGTCCAAGAATTATCAGAGTGACTACTGTTATTTAATTGGCTGTTGAAGAAAATTAGTCAGGATTTTTCCATGGATTCTTGCACTTAGAGACTACCTATATTCCATTAAATGTGGGTGAGCTGCTCTTAGGTTATTAGTGTGAGAGAGCTGACACCATTACTTATCTGTCATGAGTAGTGAGGGTGTGGGGGTAATGCCCTTCCCAAGGACTCTCCTACACCTATGGTTGTTGGGAAAACTGGCCTAGGTCATGGGAGTGGAAGATCTGCCCCTGCACTTTGTGGGATGCAGTTGTCAGAAGTCCCTGACTTGCACCTAACATGTTCAGCACCTAGATGTAATGGTGGGGTTGCAGATGAGCAGGTGAGTACTGGCCCAACACTCTGTGTGCAAGGAGGTAGCCTGTCTGTGAGTGATGACCACTTTCCCCTAGCTACCAGAGGTAATCAATCCCGATTATGTCAGGGTCATGAAAGCAGGTGAACTGGCTCTAACTCTTATTGTGTGCTGCATTTTAAATGGAGTCCCTACATCTCAAGTTGGCAGCACAGTACAACTTAGTGTTTTTTAAAAATAGAAAGCATATGAACTTTGGATAGGATAGCCATAATGATGATTAGGTAGCAAATCATTTTAGAGAATGCAATGTATTTTTCCTAACACAAATATTCATATATTAGTATTGAACAAAATATTTTAAGAATATTAATTGTACCTGAGATACAAAAAAGAAATGCTACTTTCACACAGTCATCTGAGAAGCCCTACAAAAATTTCCATAAATACATAGAATTGCTGATAATATGCATATATGTTAAATATTTCATTTATAAATCTTTTAATTTTTTTTCAAGACAGGTTTTCTCTGTACAGCCCTGGCTGTCATAGAATTCACTCTGTAGACCAGGCTGGCCTGGAACTCAGTCTTTTATAAATCTAATACCTCTTAAATTATCTGTTTACCCATATGTCACTCAGCAATACATTTTATTACTGAATATAATTCTGAAGCAGGATTGGAATTCAACATTTTTTTCAAAATCTAATTATCCTTTGTAAAGGGGACTTAAACATACATAATCATCTTATATAATAGCATAATTATGGGTGTCATTATAGCATTTGGAAAAAAAGACAGTTGTGAGCAAGAAGCTTCATGTGGCAGACAAGAGTTATAATTAGAAAGGCCCAGACAGCCGGGCATGGTGGCGCACGTCTTTAATCCCAGCGCTTGAGAGGCAGAGGCAGGTGGATTTCTGAGTTCGAGGCCAGCCTGGTCTACAGAGTTAGTCCAGGACAGCCAGGGCTACACAGAGAGACCCTGTCTCAAAAAAATCAAAAAAAAAAAAAAAAAAAAAGAAAGGCCCAGACAAATATGAGTGTTTTTATTAGCGGTATCCAGGATCTAGACCAGTGTAGCCAGTTACAAAATCAAGCTCCAGCAACCATGAGCTGTTTTAATGTATAGTTAGCTGGAGACATACCTCAGGGTAAATTATAGTGTCACTGTCTTATCTTTGTCTTTCAATTCTATACAGAACAAGAGCAAAAGGCAGAAAAGAGTACTTGTTGACAAAAGTGACAAGAAAAGACTGTCTCTAGATAGAGAGGAGACTCAGGTGACTCACACATAAATGAGAGTATGTAAAGGAAAAATGAGAATCACTATATTACTATAAAATATTTAGTTTTGTTTGGGTATGTTAATTAGGTGAGCTGAACTTCAATCTTTTGATAGATAAACTTTCATAGTAAGCCTAAGAAGGAAGAATTTTCCATATAAGTACATATACATTGGTGGCTAACTTTAGAAATGTAACCTAATACCTTTTAGCAAGAGAGAGAATAGGAGAGAGGAGCAGGCCTGACAGAGCCATGTTTGCCATGCTGTGTAGTTTCCCTTCACTATCCATTTGATCTTAAGAATAGGGAACTCCATTTGGTGTGTGTTTTAGAAACAACCAATTAAGAAAGGTCTTGCTTAAATACTGAGTAGAACAGTACAAAAGAGCACTCACTAACAGTAAATGGGCAGAAACACGGCAGAGAGAGTGCCAAAAACAGGATAAAAGGAAGGTAGCTCATTTCAATAGATGGTTGTGAGCCTCTACTTCTGTATTAGTCAGGTACTGTTAGAGCCTCTCAGGAGACAGCTATATCAGGCTGGAGTGCCCTTCCTTCAGTCTCTGCTCCATAGTTAGTCTCTGCAACTCCTTGCATGGGTATTTTGTTCCCCTTTTAAGAAGGAATAAAATGTCCACATTTTGGTCTTCCTTTTTCCTAGAGTTTCTTGTGGTTTGTACTTTGTGTATTCCAATCTTCTGGTCTAATATCCACTTATCAGAGAGTGCATACCATGTGTGTTCTTTTGTGACTGGGTTACCAGGGACTAAACCACCAACCAAGGACTATACATGGTAGGACTGAATGTGCTGGCAGCATGTGTATAGTAGAGGATTGCATAGTCAGTCATCAAGGAGAGGAGAGGCCCTTGGCCCTGTGAAGGTTCTGTGCCCCAATGTAGGGGAATGACAGGGCCAATAAGTGGGAGAGGGTGGGGTGGCAGACATGGGGAGGGGGGGTAACAGGGGTTTGTTCTAGTTTTTTTTATTTGTTCATTTAAAAAAATAAAATAAAGTAAAAAAAAAAAAAGGAAGGTAGCAAGAAACTAGTCCATCAAACATATGAAGAGAACTTACAGGTGAGCATGCAATAACCAAGGAAACTATCAGGAGAGGCCAGAAAGAAAATGCATTGAGAAGGATATAAACATGCTCAAAGAACACAACTTCATAGTATAAAATGACTCTATGAAGCCTTTGGTTATGGATAATTGATAGATGTCAATTTTAAAAAGTTAGGAAATAATGGTAACTACCGCTGCATGAGAATGCCCAGCCATTTGCCTCTACTAAGTTGTGATTAATGACCAGCAAGAAGGAATTGGAAAACACATGGAAAGAATTGCTTTAGGGAAGTGTAGCCCCAGAAAGAAGTACACCAAGCCCATTAATGAAAGGATGGAAAGAGATAATTTGAAATAGGAACTTATCTGATGATCTGAGAATACATACATATAGGTGTGCAAATATATGGCTTGTGAACTATTCAAGGGATTCACAAATTTAATAAAGTTCTTTTGTGGACTCCAAGCTCAATATTTATGCATTATAGGAAGAAAAACATAGAAAATGGAAATAGCTAGCTCAAAAACATTTGGCACTCACACTTATATGTATGCATACTCTCACATATTTAAAGACAAATAAACATACATATACATGCACACATGTATACATACACATAAACATATTTATACTTACATACATACCATACACTATTGTGAACTAAAATATCAGGTTAGAATTAATTTTAGAAAACAAACAAAAGCAGGAGGAGCAGTAACAGTTCTTATATTCATCAGGGTTATCACTGCTGTGATGGAAGACCATGAACAAAACAGCTTGTGGTAGAGATGGTATATTTGACTTAGGTTTCCATATCACTTCTTTTTCTCCTCTCTCTGTCTCTCTCCTCTCTCTCTTTCTGCCTCTCTCTCTTTTCTCTCACCATCTGCTTAATATTTGGTTGTGTATCTCTATATTTGTTCTCATATCCTGCAAAGAGGAACTTTCAAAATATGTCATCACTTTTGATAAAACATCCACAACTCACTATATGCAAAGAGGTGAAACAAGTGCCTAAAAGAGAACATGCATATCTACATATCAGTTTCTTTTGTTTAAAATGTTCTCTACAGGCTACTAAAAAAGAAATGTAAGGCCCAACTCAATATCAAAATCTTTGATCTGCAATGTTGTCTGGAATGCGAAATATCTAATGAAAAATTAGCAAAAATCTTGTGGAAATAACTAACAAAATCTGATTTGCTTGAATGGACACTTGGTCTGAGTCAGAACACATAACTGATATTGGTTGAGTGAAGAACAGGAAAATAGATAGCACAGGGACATATGTATTATATACCTGTAGATCTGTGCCTTCCTTAGCCATCATTAGTTCTTGGAATCTACATTGTGATGTATTAAAAACAACAAACAACACAAAACAAAAATAATTGGGAAGTTGAGTGAAGAGACAACACCCCCCTCCCAAAAAATAAAGCCAAGCAGGCAAAACAAAATATAATGAATCGAAGAAAATGTGGGACCAACATTTATTATGGTTGTGTGGGAAAACTTGAACTATCAGAAGCACAACAGGATGAGGAACATTGTAGAAGGAATTTAAATAATTCTTATTATTACCGTGTGTTATTCATTTAGAAAATATTGAATGATTATATTCCATCATTATTTTGAAGCATATATTACTTGATAATATAATAAATTCTCAGCATTTAACCGTAACAAACTCAGTGCAATGAAGAATGTGAACCATGGTTTATACTTTTACCAGTTGATATAAATTGCAGCTTCTCAATGAAAAGAATGTTGGAGATAATTGGAAAGTATTTTCAGTGCTGTTCTGTACTTTGTCTAAAGGTTGGTTCACTTGTGACGTGGAGGTTATTAGAGTGTCTTCCATGTTGCATTTTTTCAACTGTATGTGTGCTTCTCACAGGGCAGCAGCATAAACACATTCATATCTCCAAAAATTTCAGTCAAGTGTGCAAAATCTAAAATGTAAACTGTTCATAACTTTACAGGAAGTCATCAGAGTTTCGATGGAAGAAAACTGGAGTAACTGTTGGCATTCAATGGACTGGTTGCAGAGGTAAAGTAATATTTTTCATGCAAGATTAACATCAGCTGGCACTCATGGTCCTGTAGGTATCTCTGCATCTAAGCACATTTCAACAGTGCTAAATGCGATGAGAGTGTATTAAAATAAGGTCATATTAATTGGCTCTACATTATTAGGTATAGATATTGTTGATCATCCAAATGTATTGTATGTAACAGTTATAGTTAAACACATTATATGTCATGTGAATATTTATTTAAATGTTTACAGAATTGTTATATCTTAATAACAATTCTATAAGTTCTCAATAAACAAAGTACCCATATACAAAATGTGATTCTCTTCATAAAAAACACATACTTATCCACACACAAGAAAATGATTTTACGATGCCTAGGTTTTGGATATTTCTTTTCAAAAATAATCTTCAATTAATATTTCTTCACCATTATTATAATTTAAGATACAGTGTATTATGTGGTAAAGAGATTTATGATGGACACAAGTATGCCTTTAGCTAATTCAAGTGCACTGTTTGCCAGTTGTAATGTGCATAAGCATATGAACTAGGGTGAATGTTTTCAAATAAGGATAGCTCTTCAGGACATTAGCACAGGATGATTATAAACATTCAATACTGATGTGCATTTGACAGCCCATGTTTACAAGCAAAAGTCCCTATACACAAATAGAAGACCTATTATAGGTACCTTTATCCAGATATACAGTCAAAGGCAAGGCATTACTAGATAGTTCTCTCTCTCTCTCTCTCTCTCTCTCTCTCTCTCTCTCTCTCTCTCTCTCTCTCTCTCTTAATTAAAGCCAGAAACCAAAGAATAATTACATAATACTTTGGTCTTTCTTCTCCTATTTCATCTTTATTTTTATTCCTGATGCAACAGGCAGGGAGGGGGAAGAAAAGATAGAGGAGCTTTGATGAAAACATCTCCATGGTAAAAACAGGCTTTGATTTCTTCCTCATTTTTGAGAACTCTCTTCTGATTGGTCCCAAATCTTTTCTTATTTTCCTATGTATACTCAGCCATTCTGTGTCAACCAGAGCTAAAGAAACATTCATATAAAAATTTTTCAGTAATACTCCTGGTTTGTGCTTAGCTAGCAGCAAAGCCCAGGCTTTTGCCAGAGGTTTGCTGTAAGCTGCTTCTCAGAGAAGGAGGGGTACTCTGAAAATCTTCAGATGAAAATGAAAAGAAAACGTCAGCGTGGTCAGGTAACTTGCTATGATTTTTAATATTTCAGCTCTGAATGAAACTACTCCTGTTTGATGAACAAGGTATTTGTTATTGCTCCTAGTCATTGCTTCAGTTTTAAGATCTATCATTTAGCACTCAGCCTTGTAGTTCTGCTTCACCTGCAAGGATGGTGTATTACATCAGCGTTCAGTATCTGACAGTGACAGGAAACTTGCTGCTACTTATTCTGCTTTGGGGGACGAGATCTGTAAAGGATTTTTATATCAGGACAATAGTCCTCAATTGTCACTGTGGGATTTTATGAAATATTTTCTGACATCCCATTATCTAGTATGCCAATGCCCTCTGAGAGTACTAAAACCCAAATACTGCAATCCTCGTTTGTTATTATTTTGGTACTATCATTGGTCTCAGATGTTTTACATTAGCTTTCAACCCAGCTTCTAAAATCAGGTTTAAGTTGTTACTCTTAGGAATAAACATAGTTCTATGTTCATAATTAGATATCTGTATACTTCATTTTTTAAGGACAGTCAAAGCAAAGAGTTTACATATACTTCAATTAAAGAGGTTAATATACCAAAACTTCTTTTCTTTTTTCTGTTGACATTGAACATCAACTTACTAAAGTTTCCAGTCACAGCCCATTTATTAGGCATGATAGTATATTATATATTATGTTGTTTTGTGTTAATAACAATTTGGTATCATTGACTTTTTTAAAAGTAATTATTAATTATAATCCTGTGGGTATTGGATATTCTGTGATAATTTTATAAAATTTGATTTCCTGTTCTTGTTTATAATTTAAGAGCCTTTATTTCATTTAATTTTATGTAAATATTGATATTTGGAATAATCTATTGATGATAATAGATTAAATTAATCAAAGTCTATTATATCTGCCTTATATTTATTGTTGGTTTCTCACATTTCTTGAACTTCTTAACATATGTCTAGAACAGAAATTATTATTTTCAAAGTCTTTATCAAGTTTATCATCTCTATTGTCCTGGTAAATATATAGTTAATTACAGGATTGTGACTCAGTAATTTGTCTTGTCTTATTTTTCTATATATCATATGTATTATCTTTGCTTCTATGTATCTAACTTAATGGTAAACTTTGAGGTTTTATCAGACTTGTGGGCTTGTTTAAGAGACATGAATATGCATCTGAATAAGCAAGCATGGACTATAAGTTGAAAATGAGCCAAAAGACAGAGGTTGTAGAAGAATCCTTGGAAGCTTTATTGTGTGTTATATTTGTGAAACCTTACAAGTTGACTGAGAAAGATTACAGTAGCCTTTTTCTGTTACACTAGAAAGTACACACATATAAAAATAGGTAATTGTTGAGGTCCTAATGTTTAAATTGTGAATGGCAGAGATAGAAGTGGTTGCTGTACTGTCTGGTTCTGTGTGTCAACTTGACACAGGCTGGAGTTATCACAGAAGGGAGCTTCAGTGGGGAAGTGCCTCCATGAGATCCAGCTGTGGGGCATTTTCTCAATTAGTGATCAAGGGGGTAGGGCCCCTTGTGGGTGGTGCCATCCTTGGGCTGGAAGTCTTAGGTTCTATAAGAGAGCAGGCTGATCAAGCCAGGAGAAGCAAGCTAGTAAGTAACATCCCTTGATGGCTTCTACATCAGCTCCTGCTTCCTGACCTGCTTGAGTTCCAGTCCTGACTTCCTCTGATGATCAACAGCAATGTGGAAGTAAGCTGAATAAACCATTTCCTCCCCAACTTGCTTCTTAGTCATGATGTTTGTGCAGGAATAGAAACCCTGACTAAGACAGTTGCCTTCATAGAATTATGGCTTCAGATTCCTGGAGGAAGGATTCTAAATCAATAAAATCTGTTATCATTTTTTTTTCATTCCAGGATTGAATGAAAAGCAATATTCTGTTTCTCAGTATGCTAATTGTATTAAATATGAGGCTTAGATATATAGAAGACTAATAAAATTTTCTTTCCTTGGAAGATAATTCATATTACCCCAGTAATTACCACTAAGGATGATAGGAAAAGTAAGCCCAAATCCTAGTCATTTGTTAATCTTGTATGTTTCACAGTGAGAAGTGCCATCAATGTTTATCTGACACCACATTTAGTAAGTGTAATAGGGTTTTACATAGAAACCATGATCTTATTATATTAAATGTCCATTCTGGTGGAGACAAGAATCTTTTTGGATTTTATGAGTCACTTTTACAAATACTGGTGAAAAAATAATTCATGGTCTTCAGTGCAGAAACATTTGCTATTGATTAGTTAAATGTAGTACCATGTAACATCTCCTACATTTGTGTTTATTCTTATAAACTCTTATGTTATTCCATGTCTATAAATTTAGTTGTTCATTTACTAATTTTCAACATTTGCTTCACATTTACCTTATAATCAGAAAAAAATCCAGCAGATTTTCAATAAAGATTCAGAGTCCTAGAAGAAATGAAATTCAGGGTTCAGCAAAGTAGTTTAGTAAAAAACAGTCATGTATCATTTATGTTACACTATGTAAAGCTCAGAGACTCTTGAGAAAAAAGAATTGGGCAGGTAGGAAGAGATAATAGCAACTGATCATGGTGTTTTCTAGTCCTGTATTCCAAGACAAATAGCAGCCATTTTGGGCAATAATCAGTGATACATGAAGTATAGATATTCTAGTTGGGCTTTCAGATTGTGTACATCTCCTCATTCAATGAAAGGGAAAGCCAAGAGACCCTCACTCTAGTATCCACATGGTCAGAAAATTTATTGTTGGAAAATCTGCACTTCTGAATGTAAGTAACCTTGTAAGAGACAGGAAAATAGAGGCCAGACAAGAGTGTGGAAGGTTGGCTCTGCTATGTGTTCCATAAGAGTCATCAGCCATTCTGGGTAATGAATTTTTTCTGGCAAGTCTTTTTTCTGAGCACACACAGCCTAGGAAATAATCAATCAATAGTTCTCTGTATTTTTTCCCAATGATCTCACCACGTACCTAGGGAAAATCTGGGTAAATTTTATTATCGAGTATTTATTTTAATGTTAATTAGGCAAGAGGTAGACATTCCATCTACCTCTATGTCTTTTTAAAATTATTCTTTATTTTTGAGATTATTATACAGTTTTATTTACATCTTCTGCTTTCTCTTTCCTATCCACCAATATAATAAGCAATATAATATTATTTGGTACTTTTGCATACATTTTTTCTTTCATTTAATTATTCTTACATTCATATTATCTGCAAGTATTTACAGGTTTATCTTAAAGACAGAAATGCAGCCAATTTAGATTGGATAATGTTATGTATGTGTTTTTTAGGGTTGATCATTTTGTGTCAGATGTTGACTTTCTTGGTTTCCTTTGTGGAAAACTCTATCTCCTGCTGTCAGATTTATTTAATTGCTTACAATATTTTGAAATTCAAACTTGTTGTTTAATTACTAGTAATTCCTAGAAAATATAATCTTTGAGCAAATAGCTTCATATCTTAGATATTACCATCTTTCTTGTCCCTGTACAACAATGAACCCTGAGGTTCAGATACAAAAATTTTTTTTCATCAAACTATTTGATGAGCATTTTTTTGATTGGTTGTGCTTTTCTGCAGTTATTTGTTGAATAACCTATGGGAGTTTTTAAAAGCATTTTAAGACCTGATATGGAATTTTTGTATGAAGAATGTGTGGTTATCTACATAATACTGTTTCTTTATTATAGATAATTTTAGGTAGAGAGTTGATATTATGATATTTTCCCTGTTTTGTTAATTGATATTGACTACTTTTACTTTTATGAATAAAGACCATTTTATCTCCTCATTTACTCCATCAGATCATTGGAAACCTAGTATGCCTTACCCAATTATTCTTCCTACTCTTCACACAGGATATCGTCCTTTTTTAATTTTGTTGTTCCTGCTGTTACCATTTGATAGCTGTCCTAATAGAAACAGTTGGACCTAGGAGCCAGAATTGTCATCTCTCACTGATGGTCTAGATTAAAACACTCACTGTGAACTTTTCTAGTTCTATTTGACTGTTATAAATTATTACTTTCTATTACTTTTCACATTGTATACTTACTCCATTGTCATCAAACTTTTACCAAATAAGGCATAGTTAGGTTCTTTCTATTTCATGGGTATTATGCAAACAAATCTAGTAAACATACTCAAGGAAGTAACCATGGAGAAAGTGGCTGATTACGTTTAGACATATGACAAGGTGAGATATAAATTTAGTTTATGAAATTTTTATTTAGCTTTTTGGTATCTCTGGCTACAGATCTAAACAGCATGAACCACTTTCTTATCACAACAACAGTGAGTGACTGTTCCACTTTCCTAAATACCACAATCCATTTGTTGTCAGTTTTTATATTCATGTTTTTTAATTCTTGCTTAGGTGATATGAAATTTCAAATTTCTTTGCATTTGAGTCTCTAGGAGAAACAAGTTTCACAACTGACTAATAGTGGGAATTTTTGAATTAGTAGATGTTTAGAACAAAGAAGAAGGCAGAAGACCAAATGAGAATTTAGTGAAAGGATCTCAAGGTAAAACTTTTTGCCAGACTATATCAGGTTATCCCATGGATGTTTGAGTAATCCACAAATAAAGTGGAACCTAATGCTGCTTTTTTCTGAGCTTTTACTCTGTGAATTTGAGAGAGTTATACATCACTGGTAATCTTTGAACCAGGAATGTGAAATTATGTGTGGTTAAAGTATAACAGCATCATCAGTGAATATGAACCAAAACAGGTATTAAAAGGGTTTTACATTTGATTTCCTATAGTTTCAATGAAAACTATTATGCATATATATGTATATATACATATATATTTGTGTGTGTGTATAATTTCATATTTGAGACATAAATTAAATGTATTCAGGATTTTTTATTAGAAATTTTCTTTATTTACATGTCATATTATATCTCCTTTCCCAGTTTCCCCTCTGAAAAAAAGAAAAAAAGACTTGTTCCCTCCCCACTCCGCCTGCTCACTAACCTACCCTCTCCTGCTTCTTGACACTGGCATTCCCCTACCATGGGAAATAGAACCTTCAAAGGGCCAAGGGCCTTTTCCTCCCGTTGATGACCGACTTGGCCATCCTCTACTACATATGCTGCTGGAACAATTAGTCCCACCATATGTACTCTTTGGTTGGTCATTTAGTCCCTGGGAGCTCTGAGGGTACTAGTTAGTTCAAATTGTTGTTCATCCTAAGGGGCTGCAAATCCTTCAGCTCCTTGGGTCTTTTCTCTAACTCCTTCATTGGGGACCCTGTACTCAGTCCAATGGATGGCTATGAGCCTCTACTTCTGTATTAGTCAGGTACTGTCAAAACCTATGTGGTACACCTACACAGTGGAGTACTACTCAGCTATTAAAACCAATGAATTTATCAATGGGAGGAGATGACCTTGGCCCTGTGAAGGTTCTATGCTCCAGTGTAGGGGAATGCCAGGGACAGTAAGCAGGAGGGGGTGGAATGGTGAGCAGGGGGAGGGGAGAAGGAACATGGGATTGTTTTAGTTTTTGTTTTTATTTTATTTTATTTTATTACTTTTTTGGAGGGGAACCTGGGAAAGGAGATACTGTAAATAAAGAAAACATCTAATAAAAAAAGAATATAAAAATACAATGAATTTATGAAATTCTTAGGGAAATGGATGGATCTTCAGAATATCATCCTGAGTGAGGTAACCCAATCATAAAAGAACACACATGGTATGTACTCTCTGATAAGTGGATGTTAGCCCAGAAGATTGGAGTACACAAAGTACAATCCACAAACCATAAGTAACCCAAGAATAAGGAAGACCATAGTGTGGATACTTCATTCCTTCTTAAAAAGGGGAACAAAATACCCATGGAAAGAGTTGTAGATACTAACTATGGAGCAGAGACTGAAGGAAGGACAATTCAGAGACTGTTCCACCTGGGAGTCCTTCCCATATTCAACCAAAAAATCCAGAGACTATTGTAGATGCCAGCAAGTGCTGACTGACAGGAACCTGATATAGCTCTCTCTTGAGAGGCTGTGATAATATCTGACTATGTATTCAGGATTTACTGTTAGATGTGTGAATGTGTGCTTTTAATAGTGACCATTTTCTGTTAGATAATCAACTGTAATGTTGTTCCTTATAGAAATTTATTTCCTGATCTCATATTTCTTCATGTGTCTAAAATACTGCACTGAAATTTCAGATTCCTTGTCTTCATTGATACACATTAATATATCTGTTGTAATATAATTTTGTTAATCTTTATTAGGGAAGCATGTCCTTGAGGCTTTATATGTGCAGATATTATATGTTACACATAAATCAGTTTGCAAACATCAGGTGTTATTCTGTTGAATATTAAAATTTTTCTGCCCACATTCTGCAATACTGTCTAAGACTTGGAATAATAGTGATATTTGTGGATTCATCATTAAAAGATAGACAGTCCACTGTAAATTCTTTGCAGTTTAATCTCTTCAAAAATTCTGTAATTGCACCTTAGAGCTTAAAATTAATAGTTTGCTGAATGTGGCAGGTAATATTTGTCAGTATGTATAAGGACAGAGATAGTAATTATACTGTTCCAGACAATTAGCAGATACACCTTTTCCTTAATGAGTCATAACACTATCTGACATGTGAAGTAAACAAGGTTTACTGAAATGGATATAAATTCTCTCACTTTCTGTGACATAATCTACATTACATAGCAAACATATAGTGAAAAATTAAGATGTGAATACCTAGCTAGTAATAATTCTAAACTGCTATTAGTTTGCAAATATACTCTAAATAAAAGTAAATTTTGGTGAAATCCTGAAGTTTAAATTGAGGCATTGTACTTGCTGTATATTGTAGTCTTTACATTAATACAACATGGTTATTAAGAATAGACATAATAGCATCCTAAGTATCATAGTGTTTTTTTT
>JADRCC010568534.1:0-12109 GCA_019843855.1 Hylomyscus alleni
TGAACACGTCTTACAAGGCCCCGAAGGGAGGGCTCGCTGGCTGTCCCTACAGTGAGGTCACTAGTCAGCAAAAATGCAGAACAGCCAGCATTCAGACCCAAACAGCTCCTTTGACCAGGGGACTCCACAACACATGAACATCTTAAAAATGCAGTTTAGTGGTTTTACTGAGCTGTGTCGTGCTCAGACCAGATCTGGATCAAAAGTCCTGACCCACAGATGACCTTGGCAGCTCAGCAGGACCTGTGGATGACAAGGTGCTTTCTCCATGAAGTCTCCCCCCTAAGATGGACACACAAACTACAGAAAGGCCAGGCACTTACCGGGGCTGGCGGATGGACTCACAGACTTCTTCTCTGTAAGACAAAAGGAAAAGATGTGTAATGCAAAGGGAAGAATAAAAGAAAATGTTTCTAGGATTAAAACTGTGAAGTCTTGCAACCTTGTTTGTCATTTTATCTTAAATCCTTCTTTCTTCCTTCCTCCCTCCCTTCTTTCCTTCCTTCTGACTTGTTTATTTTCATTTTATGTGTATGGGTGTTTTGCCTGCATGTATGTCTGTGTGCCAGTATGCTTGCTTTGTGCCTGAAGGTCAGAAGAGGGCATCGCGTCCCCTGGAACTGGAGTTACAGATGGTTGTTAGCTTCTGTGTGGGTACTGGGATCTGAACTCAGGTCCTCCGATAGAGTAGTCAGTGCTTTAACCACTGAGCCACTGCTCCAGTTTCCTGCCTTGAATCCTGAGCTTTTCTTTCTTGCAGGGTCTAAGAATGGGGATCTTTCCTGCCTGTGGACAAGGGATTGCCCTTCTAGATTTATATTCCTTCCTGCTGGGTCAAGCAGTTCCTGGGGTTTTGAAATTTCACATGGAGATTAATTCTGTACAGAGGTTGGAGAGGAGACTGGTATCTGGGACAAAGCTTGTTTTTTTTGTTTTTTTTTTTTTTCTCCAGGAAGTCAAGAATGGACTGTCTGGGCAGGCTCTAAACTTGGAAAGGTCTGGTGACTAATACCAATCATCCTTGGAAATCCATTTTTCCAACCCTGGAAAATGGTAAGAGCGTAAAATAAAGGAAAACAAAATATTGCTAGGTTGAGAAATGCTCTAATTTAAAAAGCAGGGTAGGGAGAAACTGACCTATTTTTTTTTTCCCTAAAAGGTATGGAAGTCCTTTAAGGACCTTTTGCCATTGTGGACTATTGATGCAGTCACCTTACCTATGCTCCAGCTGCAGACATACTGAAAGCAGGCCCAGGTATGATGCAGGGAACATAGGATAAAGGCACAGCCAGTCAGGTCAAACCTGGCAGGCTCATGAATATTAGGAGGGAGCATCTCCAACAAGCGAGGTGGTCTCCCCTCCCAGGAGCCGACATAGGACAAACTAATAACTAGCAGGTGATCTTCCTGAGATGGGTTTGCCTGGGATTAAAAATCCATGGCAAGGCCCAGGAGAAATCCACTTTAGAAAAGATTCCTGCTATTAATATGCTTTTCCTGATATAATCAAATGTATTTAACTATCACTAGGTATTAGTCCGCCCTTTTGAGCAGATCTCTGCAGAACAACAAAGATGAACTACTGCCTTGTAGGGATGCTATATAGACAAATAGATGATTTCTTAATTCTTAATGATGATCCTGTAAGAATTCCTAAAATTATATCAGTTTTTATTAAACTCTTTTATAATAGGACTGCTATTAGGTCTCTTCTGATAGTAAAAATTGCAATGAGAATTCTGTCAGTCTCCCATGTGTCACCAGTTAATTGCTTCTGAGATAGTAAGCAGGCATTCTACTACTCAGAGCACATTCAAAAAGTTATAAAACTGTTAACCAAAGGTCATAAAAAGAGGACTAATGGCCTGGGCGGTGGTGGCACACGCCTTTAATCCCAGCACTTGGGAGGCAGAGGCAGGCAGATTTCTGAGTTCGAGGCCAGCCTGGTCTACAGAGTAAGTTCCAGGACAGCCAGGGCTATACAGAGAAACCCTGTCTCAAAAAACAAAAACAAAAACAAAAAAAAACAAAAAAAAGGGGACTAATGATTTATTATAGGTGTTAGGACAGAAGATAAAATATTGACTGGTTTATCTATACAAAATTTCACTAATAACTTAGTTATGTTTTTTTAACTCTCCATGAACCTGTGGAGCTGTGACAAATGATGAATCTTTAGCCATTTATTCCTAATGGATATGCATGTACACATTTTCTGTTGTAAACTTATTTGACTTATGATTTGAATTTATGTGTAAACTTGTGATGAACTTTTTACCATGTGATCATGTTGCAAGATGTGTACTGAAGACAAAGAGAACATTCCCCTTGCCTCCCTTTTCTTAGACCTTGTAGCCCCCCTTTTTTCTTAGACCTTATATCCCCCCCTTTTTTCACAAGCCCTTTCCTCTTTTCCCTTAGAGAGCTTTCACAGGAAATATCTTACAGTTTAGAAAAAAACACTAAAATCACTTTTCAAAGTGTCCCCTTTTCTTCCTGTGACTTCAACTAGCAGGCTGAAAGCCAGAACAGCGCAATTCCTGCAGAGATAGAACAAAGACTGCTTTACTTAATCTCCTGCTGTTTTAGGATGAGGTGCTAAATGGTTTCTTCCCCTTGCCTCAGAGGAACTCAGAAGGCAGGTCAGCTACGGAAGCAAAGTTGGATTGAGATAGGAAAATGTTTTATTATTATACAGCAACCCCAAATTTCTTATAAGACTAAATCTTACCCCCCCGTCGGCACTCTTCTCCCTCCGCTGCCTCAAGAAGAACCAAGAAAAAGAAAGAAGATCCAGCAGAGCTGTCTCCTGGCACTGCGCAGCTCTGGCTTCCATAGCTGTGGGCTTTGGTAAAATGGAGCCAGGCCACACTGCTCTGGCTTCTGTCTCTGTCTCCCCATCGTAAGACCCGCCATTCAGTGACGACAGTATGCCTTACCTTTGCAGTGTCCATCATAATCAACCTGGATCTTGGATCCAGTGAGGCAGGCGTCTCTATGAAGTTCACAGTGGTTGAGGTAGGTCTTGCCATTACTGCCACACACAGGCCTCTTGTGAGGTTTGCATTGCTGAAACAGAGCAGCAGGAGGGTATTTGTGTAGCCATGGAGACCATATGCACTCACAGGAGCACTCACCCAGCCATCTTGTCACTCACCATCCGAGATGGAGCCTGTACGACACCAGAGCCCAGGGAATCCCAGCTCTGGTCATCTGTGACTCTACTATACTTGATACAACAGACACTCTATCACGCCAAGTTCTCCATGTCCCTGTCTATCCTGGTCCAGTGTGAGTACACAAACACCCGCTGCTGCTGTAACAGTTGTATTGCTCGGGATGCTCACGGCAATAGTATGAAGAGGGTATGCCTCCAGCAGGGAATGAACTTACCAGGGCTCCTTCCTCATGAACAGAATTAGGGCCTTTGCAAAAGGGAGTCCACAGAGCATTTGTGCCTTTGGCCCTTCTATTCTTTCCTTGTGAGAATACAGTGTTCAAATGTTCACTTGCAAGAAGAGACCAGGCCCTCATCAGACTATAAATGAATTTGCTTTGATCTTGCACCTCACAGCCTCCAAAACTGTGAGAAGTATACAAGTCTAGCTCAGGCATTTTCGACTAATCCTACATTTCATGACACAAAACAGTGGGAGCTCTGAGTTGGGAACATGGAATCAATCCCCCCCCCCCCCTCACACACACCGATTCTTCCAGGGTCTAATTACAAAGACTTTTCTGTAGTATTTGGGAGCCATTCAGCTTTTGTCCTAATTTCACAACCGGTGTTGTAAGGCTGACAGAAAGTGTGAAAGGCTTGTGGACAGAAATATGGAATAAAGTTCATTCATCTTGTAGGCAGACTAGAGTTACTCAAGGTATGAAGGGGAAAAAATAAAAACGAAAACAAAAACAGGTGTAAAAAGAACCGGAGTCCAGAGCCAGGAAGTGACTGCAACCCCTCCAAGGCAAGAAAGGTGGACTTCACTCACTCATTCAGCCGGCATTGACTGCTGGTGCTCACCGTGTTTGCCATGCTAGGCAAAACCAACATGGGCTTATCTTTATAGCAACTCCTGGGAATTTGTATGGTTAGAATCACACAATTACCATGGACAAGCTGAGCCTATTAGTCAGATTTTTAGTCTAATTTATGCTATCACATGGGGGTCAGCATCCTTCTAATGCAGATCTCCAGGGTGAAGGGATCCTAATAGGATCAGGTTTTAGATTTTAAGTTGGTACATTTTCCCTTCAGATGCAATGAATCAGGGTCTAGCCCATCTCCAGGATACAGGGCAGCTTGATAGAAGGGAGAAAAGAAAAGCCGGCAAGCCAGTGTATTTACATTTACATTAAGAATGAAAATTTATTAAAGTCTTGCTTATTTCTCAAAGGCTTATTTTGCCTTTCAAATACCATTTAAAAACAAAACTTCAAAGCTGATATTCTGTCTGATAATTTAAAAATTTGCATATCCTTTGACCCAGCAGGCACCCAGTGGCCATCAATTCTAAGAAATAAAGGGTATTTGTAAAATGACACTATTGTTATGGTGGCAAACAACCAAGAGAACCACTTAAATATCCATTTCTAAGAAAATGAATGAATAAATTTACATCTCTAAATATTACATATGCAGTTGTTTAAAAATGAGCTAAAAAAAAAAATCTTTATTGCTCTGGGTGGCTGCCACAGCCCACCAAAGTAAATTGCATAGACCTATGTATAGAAGAAATAGTATTTTGTATAAAATAGGGGAAACTCTTATGTTTAGAAAAGTTATTGGGCTGGAGAGATGGCTCTGTGGTTAAGAGCACTGACTGCTCTTCCAGAGGTCCTGAGTTCAAATCCCAGCAACCACATGGTGGCTCACAACCATCTGTAATGGGATCTGATGCCCTCTTCTGGTGTGTCTGAAGACAGCTACAGTGTACTCATATACATAAAATAAATAAATCTTTAAAAAAAGGTGGGGGGTAGGAGCTGGAGGGATGGCTCAGTGGTTAAAAGCAGTGACTGCTCTTCTAGAGGACCTGAGTTCAATTCCAAGCAACCACACGGTGGCTCACAACACCTGTGAGGGATTCAATGGCCTCTTCCGGTTTAAATGCAGCTCAAGTATATTTATCGGATCTCATTACAGATGGTTGCTGGGAATTGAACTCAGGACCTCTGGAAAAGCAGTCAGTGCTCTTAACCACTGATCCATCTCTCCAGGCCTGAATAATATTTCATTGTCTATATGTACCACGTTTTCATCATCCGTTCACATGCTGACGAACAACCACACTGGATCTATTTTCTTGCTAACATCATTTTTTTTTAATTTTTTTCTTTTTTTGGTGTTCATGTGTGTATAGAGGCCAAAGATTCATATTGTGTTGTCTTTGGTTGTTCTTGGTATAATTTTCTGAGATAGAGTTCTCACTCTGTCTGGAGCTCATTATTTGGCTAGAATGGCTGGACAATGAACTCCATGGGTTTGTCTCCTCTCCCCGAGTATTGTGGTCACAGCCTCCTGCTCCCATACCAGGCATCTGTGTAGGTTCGGAGGCTCTGACTGCAGTAAGTGCATTTCCTACTGAGCTAGTTCTCAATCCCCTGCCCCCAACAGTCACGACCCTCCATGCCTGACATCAGGACTCACCTCAATGCAAAGGCACGTGGGCTCCCCCTTCTCCGTGATGGCACATTCCCGGCCAGCTCCACAAAACACATTGGCGCAGATCTTGGATTTGCTCCTTGGTTCCTCCTAAAACACAGATCATAAAGGAAGCCACATTACTGAGATGAGCCCACCACAGGATGAACCAATGGTCGTAATGACTTTTCAGGCTTGGGACTCCTGTGTGCCAGAAGTTATCCTCTAACCTTTAGCATTAAACTCCCAGGCACTGTTCTAGCTCAGGTTCAGGCGCCAAAGATTGCTCCCCTAAGAGCAAAGCAAAAGTGACTTTTTTGTGTCCTTCCTCGTTTAAAAATAATATGGATTGATCATTTGTGATGAAGCTAGCACTACGCTAAGGGCTAGAGATACACAGGGCCATCTTTTGTCTCATGAACTCTGTCTCAGGGAGGAACACATATACAGACGGGCCACAATGGGCGCTCCAGGGAGCAGGTGTGCACGAGAGAATCAGATGGCACTTTCTGAAGATTCTCCGCCTTCATTGGTTCTTTAAGGATGAGAAATCTAAGCTCGGAAGAAATGGAAACGCTGGAGCCACGTCCAGACATCTTAACATCAAAGTGTTCACAGCAATACCATCTGGGAGGGAAAAGGATGGCTAGCGTGTGGATAGGCTATGATATTTAGCCACTCTGTGTGTGTGCCCAGGCAACAAGACAAAGAGGACCAAACCCACCCCAAACAGAGAAGAATGGCCCTCAAGTCTCTTGCCGGTTCGGTTTCCTGTTCAGACAGATGTTACAGAACTGCAGGGAGAGGAAGGTCTGTAAGCCACATGTGGATTTTGATAGGCCTGGTTTGTGGGTGGTACATTCCTTTACTCCCACGTCATTCGCCCTCCACCCCATCTCCCAGCTCTGTGGTAGTGATGGATAAACAAAGACAGGGATTCCCCTGGGTTCTCTGTTCCACTGGGCTGGGAAGGCTGAATCACTCCAAGGCTTCCAGGCCTACACTACGGGGCTGGAGCTAGTTACAAAACAACAAAGACAGAAGAAGCCAAGGAATGACTGGGGTAACAGCAAAGGCCGTGTTTCCAGCCCTTGCCTACAGTGTATCTAAAGAACTCATACCTACAAGGCTTACTGTAACAGTAAATTTCTTAAACGGGAGAACCAAGAACAGGACAGACACCCCCCTTCCCCCCCAACATGAAAAACAAAGTAGAAGCTTGAGAGGTAAGATGGGTCCAAAATAGCTGCTCTGCTGCCACCTGGAGGCTGCTCTGCAAACTCCAGCTTATTCTATTCTCCCATAAGCCCCCTTGCCCGCCATGCAGTGCTCTCATTGGTCTAGAACTCATTTGCATGCTCAGATCTCATTGGCTTACATGAGGTTGCTAAACTAATTTTTTAAAAAAATGTTGCTAAGGAGAATTCAAAAAAGCTGGCAGACAGTGAAGAAAAGAGGAAGTAATTCCCAGAAGGTTGGAGGATGGATTCCGATCTTTGTTTCCTAAACAGAGAGGGGAAATAAAATTGAGCAAACTCTTCAGACAGGCAGGGCCCTCCCTCTTGTGGGAGCTGTGTCTCCGAGCAAAAAGCAGAGCTAGCAGGGAATAGGAAAAGAGATGGCCGATTGTTATAAAAGATAACTCCAGTGGGCCCTTCAACTTCCCTGATCTGAACACTTTAACCTCTGGGCCCGTCTCAGGAGCTAGAGATACATAAATGCACACAACAGTGAGCTTGGGCATATGTCTGCGTTCAAGGAAAAACTAAAAATACTCCCAGTGTGTGCTTAACTAGTCTCTCTGATCCTTCAAGCTACAAACACATTTCCTCATTTGTGGAGCAGGAGTAAATGGGGAGCG
Source organism: Hylomyscus alleni (assembly GCA_019843855.1). Lineage (NCBI taxonomy): Eukaryota > Metazoa > Chordata > Mammalia > Rodentia > Muridae > Hylomyscus > Hylomyscus alleni. Next base: position 7,506 of record JADRCC010568534.1, read on the forward strand.
GAGGAGAGTGTGAGCCATGGGAACACCTTGCAGGGCTGCTCGGAGAAGATCTTGCAGCATTCAGAGCCTCTTCTTGTCTCACGTGTATTGTTTACTCACTAGTGTGTGGAAGGGGTACGCCTGTCAGGGCAAGCATGTGGAGATCAGAGGACAACTACTGGGTGTGTGTGGGTATGTGTGTGTGGGGGTGTCTCTTTCCATTGGGTGAGTTCCAGGGATCGAACTCTGGTCGTCAGGCTTGGCCACAAGTGTTTTACCCAATGAGATATCCCCCTCCTACCTCCCACTTTGATAAATATTACTAATAAACACTGTTATGTGGAGTCTGAATTCAACACAAGTCATTTACAGAAGTAGTTCACAGACATAGGTTTAGAGAAGAATACCTCTTTTCTTGTGCCCTAACAACTAATACTTGAAGAGTGCAATTAAAAATGTGAATGTTGGGGCTGCAGAGATGGCTCAATGGTTAAGAGCACTGACTGCTCTTCCAAAGGTCCTGAGTTCAAATCCCAGCAACCACATGGTGGCTCACAGCCATCCATAATAAGATCTGACGCCCTCTTCTGGTGTGTCTGAAGACAGCTACACTGTACTTACATATAATAAATAAATAAATCTTAAAAAAAATGTGAACGTTTTCACACGCAGAATTCCACCTTACTGCATGGCTAACCTGATAAGGCCATGTATATTATCATTAGCTCCATTTTACAAATGAGCAGTTTGAGGCTCCAAAAGGTCAAATAATTTGCCCAAGTTCCCCAAACTAAAACAAAACAAAAAACAAAATTCAGCCCACAGGTAACGAAGCACCCATTTACAAGCACCTGGCCTCCATCTAAGTGACCAACTATGGCCGACGCTACTTAAGCACTATATAAGTTTCTAATTCCCATGTCATATTATCCCTGTTTTACAGGTGAGGAAGCTGACCTTAGAGGCCCAGTAACAAAAAGTGATAGAGCTGGATATTCCTCCAACCAAAGGCAAATGATTCCTCTGTGTCTGCTTTATTCTTACATATGGTTAAGGTTAGGGAAATTATAATGGGAATATGGATATTATAACAGCAAGCGTAAGGATAAATGCTGAGTGCACTAGATGTTTAGATCCCGTGTGAAACTCTCATACCCAACCCTCTTCGTGATTTGCCACGAGTAAGATATTCTCTTCCAACCTTTTTCCTCAGGTACTAACATAAAATATTGAAGGTTAGAATTGTCTTGAGAATTAATTGAGTCACGCTGTGTAACAGGAAGTGACTGTCACTACAGGGGGTGATTTATTTTCAGTTTTCCCTCCGAAATGCTGTCACCATCACCTTGGACTGTCATGTCCCCATTCTTCCCTATCTCAATGACAGTGGAAAGGTACCGCCAGAGCGGAACTGACAGGATACAAAATGCAAAAGGTCCCAGAAACCCCTGGAGGGCCTTTCATAGAGCACAGAGATGGAGGAGGCTCTGGTTATACAAGCGTTCTCTTTGCAGGTGATATATCTGTCAATAGGTGGCAATCTCTCTCTTTGTCTCACACAGCCCTGAGCCGCAATGCAGAAGAGCCTTCCTGGCTGCTGCAGCTCTGCCCAGCTCTGTCCTTTCAGTGAGAAGTGCAGGAGTGAGGGAGGGGAAGGTAAGACCTGCCAGGGACAGCGGTGGAAGGATCTGCCAGTGTGGGAAGGCTGTCTAGTCTGTGGTGCTCAAAGCCATTCCCTCACGCCCTCACTCACAGTGAGTGTGCTTGATTGCAGAAGTCAAGGTCAACAATGAAGGGCACTTCCTCTAGAGAAGCATTTCTTTGTGCTAACTGCCGCTAACTCAGCACCCACAACAGGTTCGAGACTCTGCAGACATCTGTCCTCACCATTTCTGTTCAGGTGTTGGCATTTTCAGTTGCATGTGACAAATGCAGGGGCATTTGAGATTCAGAAAAGCTCCATGGGAGCACCAGTGACAAGTGAGTCAGGAAAGGGACACAAACTGACCTGGTCCGTGCGTCTCCATATTCCCTACTCAAGTAAGGCCAAGAGAGGGCGCTGCAGGCAGAGGGGCCAACTGCAAGGCCTGGCACAGGGATGACATGTGTTTCTTTCAAATGAAGTAGAACTGTTTATGCTGTCATCAGTCATAATGATTTCTGGGAAAGATAACCGCATTGGCCTGTGCCAAGTCTCCAAGCAAGGTCTCAGGCATGTCCATTCTTACAAACGTGTGAGCAGACACACAGATCTGAATGTACTCACGATGGATGAAGTATTAATACGGACTATGTTCTTGAAGCATGAACACTTAGATGTAGCTTTAAAAGCCAACAAAAGGGCTGGAGAGATGGCTCAGTGATTAAGAGCACTCTTCCAAAGGTGCTGAGTTCAAATCCCAGCAAGCACATGGTGGCTCACAACCACCCGTAATGAGATCTGACACCCTCTTCTGGTGTGTCTGAAGACAGCTACAGTGTACTAACATATAATAAAAGCCAACAAAACACCTCTATGGTGGCCCATGGGAGACTGAGGCATGAAGATGCTGAGTTTGAGGCTGTTTTGGGCTACATAACAAGATTACTGTCTAAAACAACAACAAACCCAAAACTACAAAAAAAAAAAAAAAGCAAAAAACCCTAAGCAACAACAATTAAAATAAATAAATAAATAAATAAATACTCTACAAAATGTCTGCCGCTGTTTTAGTTAGGGTCACTATTGCTGTGATGTAACACCATGACCAAATGCAACTTGGAGAGGAAAGGATTCATTTGACTTCCACTACTACATCTTTGTTCATCTTCAAAGGTCAGGACAGGAACTCAAGCAGGGCAGGAGCCTGAAGGCAGGAACTGAGGCAGAGGCCATGGAGGGGTGCTGCTTCCTGTCCTGCTCCTCATGGCTTGCTCAGCCTGCTTTCTTAGAGAACCCAGGACCACCAGCCCAGGGATGGCACCACCCACAATGGGTTGGTCCCTCCCTTCATCAATCATTAATTAAGAAAATGTCCTACAGGTTTCCTTTACAGCCTGATCTTCTGGAGGCATTTTCTCAAATGAGGGTCCCTCCTCTCCAGCTTGTGTCAAGTTGACATAAACTAACATAGCCTCCAAATAGAAAAGCATTAGGAAATTGTAGCTAGGACTTTTCACCTTTGACTTGTCTCCATGGTGTCTTCTGAATATGTCTGGCAAGCTTTGAAGGGTTAGTCTCATGGCTAATTTCACACTACAAATTCTTGGCAAATGAATGCCTTTTACTGCTTGAAAACTTTCAGCTCTCACATGTTAAGGATGCTGTGTGACTGCACAGCAATTTTTAAATCAATTAAACTTATTTTAAAATTGGTGTGTGTGTGTGTGCGTGTGCGTGTGTGCGTGTGCGTGTGCATGTGTGTGTGTGTGTGTGTGTGTGTGTGTGCGCGCGCATCTGTATGAGGACATGCTGTGGGTGCCCAAGGATGCCAAAAGAGGGTACTGGATCTCCTGGAGCTTGAGTTATAGGTGGTTATGAACGAGCAAATATGGGTTCTGGGAACCAAACTTTGGTCCTCTGGAAGGACAGCAAGTGCTCTTAAGCACTGCTTGGCAATTTTGGTGGGCTATTTTTCTTATCTTTTTTTAATTTTATCTTATTTTTGGCTCTCTAAAAAGAGCTTGATGCTAAGTTCTTCCAGGTTTGAGATCCTAGCATAATGATTGCCCCTAAGATTATGCCCTGGCCCTAGCCTCCAGCTCTCAAATCCAGTCTCGTTCCAATAAACCATTCTACGTTTCTACATACCAAAACCAAGGAACAGATCATCTTCAGCCCAGCATGTGAATATAAAAAAAAGAAAGGAAGTTATTGGCAAAAAAACAGTAGAGGCGATCCTGTGCCTGAGTCTCTGGGTTGAAAAGCACAAAATATACATTGAAATGTTTCTAAAAAGCCTTGTGAAGTAAAACAATTTCTGCAAAACATGGGCTCTGGCAAGGACTGACAGTTCAATAGCAAAACCATTCATGTAAGCTTAATGCAGTATCGTTTCACTAGTTAGAACTGGGTGGGCACCATCGTCGTCTTTGTTCTTGCCCCCACCCCACCCCTATCCCTCCTCTCACTCTGCCCTGCTTCTGCCTAGGTGGATATGCAGCCCCATTTGCCACAGCCCTGTAGTAGAGCAGCTTTGTTGACATGAGAAAGGGTCTCCTTGCTTTGACAGAATTAGCCATAGAAACTTCATGAGACTATCAGGGCCTCTCAGTTCCTCTCCCGGAGTACAAGTTCATAAAAAGCTGGAGAATTCGGAGGAGAAAACGAAACCTCTTCCAGCTGCTAAAATTTAGCTGGAGCATCTGTCACATGACCCCATGCAGTCTCTGCACTTCTGCTTTGAAAAGGAAAGTGCAAATGGACAGGAAAAGACAAGGAAGGGGGAGAGACCAGCGAGAGTAGTTGGTCTGATTTGCTTGGCAGTGCACAAAGCATTTGTGCCAACCCCACACTTAAGTGTCCTTTGTGTGTGTGTGTGTGTGTGTGTGTGTTCCCAGCCACTGCCTTACCTCGAGTTTAACAGACCAGGGCCACATGTGGATTTGGGAAGGCCTAAAGCTTGAATGTTTTTTTTTTGGGGGGG
>JADRCC010568535.1:0-15546 GCA_019843855.1 Hylomyscus alleni
AAAAAAAAAAAAAAAAAGATGCTGCTGCAGCTGAGATGTGCGAGTGTGAACACAGGGTATTCTCTTACCCAGCTGGAGAAGCGCTACTCTAAAAATACCTTCAGGGCCTGGGCCTTCAGTGTATGGCAGCATTGGAGTTACAGTCTGCACAGGGCTATTCTAAAGAGGGACAGTTCACTTGCAGGCTGTCTGCCTACAAGCTTGTGGACTGCCCTTCTGTTTGCCTTATGGCAGGCACTAACCTACAGGTCAAGAACTAGCCTAGGGCAGGCTCATTTCCCTAGCCACCTGCTTGTCGTGTTCGTATCTGTCCAGATTCTCTCTGGCAAAGTGAACGCATTCTCTCTCACATTCCCCTTTACACTGTGGGAAGAACGGGCCAGAGGAGGATGGGACAGAGGTGACAAGCCAGGAGCTCGGTAGTAGTCGCTAAACAGGCTTCAGACGTTGTATCTTTTCTGGAAATGCCTGTTTTAACCTTCCGGGGTCCCAGCCTCCAGCCCTGCGCAGTGCATCTAATAAGGAAACCTTTTTGACCTAGTCAGTTAAAAGTCCCAGCCCTTTGCCTCATTACTGCCAAGCCTAGCACTAAAGAGGTGAACACTGGCAGCTTTCGCTGCCTTCAGCTTGGCAACTGCCCCTCGGGGTCCGTGCCTCAAAGTCCCAGCTCTCAATAGGGCTGTGTTTTCAATCCTGGTTAAACAAAGCGCAGTGGTCTCGCTCGCTTCGGAGCTGAGAGCGCGGCTCTCATCTTTCCATGGGGATTAAGAGCTGCTCTCTTGTTTGGGTGTCACTCTGCCTTTGAACTGCTGGGGCTTCATCTGGTTTCAGGCTCAGCGTCCTGCCAGGAAGTGGATTTACCTGATTTGCTGTTTCTCTCTCTGCAGGATGATGAGAGTCCCATTCTCTCCAGCTCAATTATCCCTCCTTTCTCTCCATCTCTCTTTCTCAAGTTCCCAGCTTCCTTCTGTTCCTTATTCAGACCAAAGTGAGGACTTTAAAGACAGGAGAGTCTCACCTTCAAGTGCGGTCTTCGAGCAGGGAGAGGAGGAAGATAGCTCTGTGACTGTTAGGGTTGCAGTAGAAAATGATTCTGACCTAAGTGGGAGACTGTGTTTTTTCTCTCTCAGGGGCCAGAGGGCCGTGAAGCAATTCTTGAAAGCTCGAGAAAGTGAAAAGGGGATATTCTAAGACAGACCTGATTGTGCGTCTAGGGTCCATCTTACCTTACGGCTTTCAATGCGTGCTTTGATCTTGAGTAATAGAAGGATCATAGATAAAGATCACACACTCTGTGTGTGCGTGTGTTTTAATACAGAAAGGAGGCTGAACATCAAGGATTAAGTACACTAACATCCAGGTGAATGGAAGATTCACCTCCTCCTCTTGGAGGAGGGGCTGTTGCAGTGAGTGGACAGAAAAGCACCAAGAGAAATAGCCAAAGTATAATTGGGTAGATATCACAGCCTGCACACAGACAGCACTTGTCCAGTGACTCCCATAACAACCTATATTTTCTTAATAACTAGGGAGGATGAGTTCTGGTGACACAGTGGTTCACAGTTCAACAAATCCAGCCAGGCCTTATCTGTTCATGGTCATTCTTCTGTACCTTTGTAGATCTCAGAAAGTGGAGCCTACAAGGCTGCCATCTAACCCAAGGAGACATACGTTCTTTGGGTCAGGAAGGTGGTGATGGTGATGGTGGTGGTGGTGGTGTGTGTATGCTGTTCCCACACTGCTGGGTGGAACAGAAAAGTTAACTCCCCAAATTCAAAGAATCTGGGATGAGATTAAACCAGATTCAGATTAAGAGGAAGGATGTGAAGGTGAGGATGCGGTCGGGTACCAAGACAGTAAGGATAGAGCTGAAGCAAGAGGGCCAGCTTAAGTGTGTGCAGACAGAAGCAAGAGAAACCCTTGTCTAGTTTCAGACCATGCCACCCTCCAGGGTCTGGCCTTCCCAGCATGTGGGGTTCCTGGGCCCTGAAGGGCACTGGCTGGGGCCTTGTCTCCTGCTCTCCTCACAAAGCCTGGCTTGTGTTCTTGGCCATGCTGTGTCTCCCCACCACTGAGGGCCTGGCTGAGGCTGCTGCCCTGGGAGCCTCCCTTCCCAGTCAGAGGCCCCAGATTTGTACAAGTGCCAATGGCTAATGAGGAGCTCATTTGAATCCATGCAAAGTACCAGAGAGCAAGGAGACATGCTAATTAAAGTGATTGCTGTTCTTTAATTAAGCAATAATTCCCCCAAAGAGGGCATTATCATGCAAATAGAGCCCTCTTGGGTGAGGTAAGGGCTTTGGGCCACAGCTGAGGTCTGTTAATAGGGCCGCTGAGCTTTGGAGGGCAGGGATCCAGAATGCCCCATTGAGCTGGGTGATAGAGCAAGGGAAATAATGTCCCTGCATCATGCTGCCTTTTGTCTCTACAGGTTTGGCTGTGGAGATCTGGGAGGCAGGGACCCCGTATCCCCTGCATTCTCCCTTCTCTCCAGTCTGCTGTTTCTCCAAGAGACAATTTCCAAAGCTGTGTGAGGTGGATTTGGAGGAAAATGCCCAATTACCAGAGCATCAGGATAGGAGGGTCAAAATGAGATGAGAAAGGTGGCTTAGAGGTTCACAGATGTACAATATACTGCAAGAAGATGAGATCCTTTGAACTGACATAATGTATCATGAAGAAGGCACTGAAATCAGCCATCCACCCGAGTGACTGCAAGTGGCTGTCGCTCTCCACAACTCAGTCTCCTCATCTTTAGAATGGGCTGTTCATAACTGCTCCACACTGCTATGGTGTGAGTGAGTGGGCACCACCACAAAAGGCATTTAAAAGAGGGCTTTCAACCTGGGGTGACATTTTCCCCAAGAGGAAGGCAACCAGATGAACTACATTTTCATTTGCTGAATTTGACAACCTTACGCCAAGAGTAATATTTAGAGGATGTTTGTCACAACTGGAGAACTGGGTACTTGGTGGAGGCTAGTGACGATGCTTAACAAATTATAGCACATGCTATGGTCTCTACAACAAATACTCTGATTGAGAATGACAATAGTGCTGAGTTGACAGATTTTTTTTTTTCCCCTAAATACTACTGACTAAATCTGAGTTGGATTTAAAAGGACCATCAAAATGTAGGGGAAACTAGGGAAAGTCACTTGCAACCAAGACTGGTGACCTGAGTTTGATCATTGGAACATAGGAGAGGAGGAGACTGGACTACCACAATGTTATCTTTGCTCTCTGCCCTCCACACATGAAACAGAGTATGTGCAACCCCCGCCCCCCCCCCCACAGCATACACAAGCAATCAATAAGTACTTTTAAAAAGACATGTAAAGAGACTGTACCTTTTTCTAGCAGGCTTATAGTACTATAGTTCTAAATCCTTTGGGACCAACTTTAAGGGAATTGCCTTTGCTCAAAAAGGAACATTTAGGTAGTAATTGTGCTTTAATGCTGAACAAACAGGGGCAGAGGAGGTACTGGGAGCCTCATCCAAGAAGCAGGACAGAGAGAGGGTAGAAGACTGGAGAGATGGCTCAGCAATTCAGTTCCCAACACCAGTATCAGGCTACTCACACCATCTGTAACTCTGGTTGACAGGGATCCAATGCCTCTGGCCACTTCAAGTATCCGGACTCGCACGTGCCTCCCCCTCACAGACAATACGAACACACTCAGCATCGGGAATGCTCAGTTGTGGTGAGGATGTCGCTTGGCCTGTGGCCTTTTAACATTCTACAGACTTTCTCAAAACTATTCTGGTACTTTCTGAGCAAAGAACAATCCAAAGCGATGCCTGTGCACACAAAGGAAACAGAACAAAACAAAAAACCCAGAAGTAGCGAGCTAACACTTACATTGAGCTTGGATTCTCGTTCTCATAATAGCCCAAGAGATGGGAACTGTCATTAACCCCATTTTGAAGATAAAAAATTGAGACTTACCAGGCAGTGTTAGCACAAACCTTTAATCCCAGCACTCAGAGGCAGAGGCAGGCAGGTCTCTGAGTTCAAGGCCAGCCTGGTTTACAGAGTGAGTTCAAGGATAGCCACGGCTACACAGAGAAACCTTGTCTCAAAAAAAGACAACCAACCAACCAACCAACCAAAATAGGATTGAGGCACAATGAAAACTGGTTTCTGAAATTAGTCAAGCTAGAAAACAGAAACTCCCTCGTGTCCATAAATTTAATGTGTTGTTGTCTTTGTTCAGTATCAGACAGAGTCAGGCTCTCAGCTAAAGTGCTCCCCCTTCCCCAATCTTCTTAGCTAATCATGTTGTGTCTGCTTTGGGGGACATTCATCCCTGGGCTTAGGTTTCACTACAGACAGCTAGAGGACAAAGGCAGGGACGAGAGCCACCACCAAGTCTGATCTCCTTTGCTTAAGGTTGACTGGGTTTCCTCACTGCCTCTGTAGTTTCCTAGGCCTTGGCCTTCCCAGCAGTACCACACAGCATGTACCTCTCCAAGCTCCTGCTCAGCTTGGAGAGGCGGCAAACACAAAGTCAACAAACCTAGGGGGAAGCTGAGCCTCCTGCTCCCAGAATTCCTGGCCACTTTCAGTTTTGTGTTCGTTCAGTCCCTGCAAAATAAATGTCTTGCACCAAGTGGAGAAGGAGATAGCGGCACCCCTCCCATCAGCCTACCGACTTAGCCCCTGTGGACCTCTCACTCTGCGTTAGGCAGGGGGAAGGAGCATGGGGGGGAAGACAGGACCTGGCCCTGTTTGCAGTGCATTTTCATCAGTCAAAAACCTGCCAGGCTAGTGAATATTAAATAAACCCTGACTCATGGAGACATATACCTTGCTTGCTTTGCTGATCAGTGGGGCAACGGGAGTTACGTTACTTTACAAGTGACAGCTCTAACATTCTGCAGACTTTCTCAAAACTGTTCTGGTTTTTTCTGAACAAAGAACAATCCACAAAAACGCCCATGGTTTGCAACGCATAGGAGTCTGTTTACAGGACCACAGACAGCCCTCTCCTCGGTCAAAAGGGACTCGGTGAGATCATCCATTTAATTGCCTTCCACCTCCAGGTGGGGCTGAGTGGCCCAAAGGCCTTCCGCCAGAGGGTTTAAGAGAGAGTATGGCTCAAGTCTCAGGCCCTTACAGTGAGTTCCCTAAGGGCTAGCTCCATTTTTTTCCATTGCAGAATTTATAAGTGGGGTTGAAATGAGAGCATGGAGCTGCCTTGGCAGGAACAAAGATTTTCAGTGTGTTTCAGTCACTAACCTAAGACACTATAATATAAGCCAGGCTCCCTTCTCCCCAACTGAAATGGGTCCTGAAATGAAGCAAGTCATCCAAGAACAATAATAGTAAGAGAGCAGCCAACACCAGCATAGAAACTACTTGAAATTGCTAGGTGCTGGCAATGTTCTTCAACTCACAATAACTGTGGGGCATGTACCGGGTTAGAATCCCTTACCTGACACATTCTAGACTTGGGCATTTGCATAAACATAATGAGGTAGCTTGTCGATGGGACCCAAGTCTAAATATGAAGTTCATATGTTTTACGTACGTACAGTTTGAAAGCAATGTTATACAACTTTCAGTGTGCCTGTGTTGTGGTTGTAACCCATCACTGGAGCTTAGGTTTGGAATTATCCACACATAGCATCACAAGGGCAATCAAAATTTTCAGGATTTTGGATCATTTGGGACTTGCAGATTGGAGACAATTAACTGTACTATTGTTATTGACATTTTGCAGAGAAGAAATGACCTGGTTTCACTTTTCTCAACATAGGCAAAATGCCCACTCTGCTTCTCAGTTTCTTTGCAGGTTGTCCATCCCATCCTACCTATGAATGATGTTTTCAAGTAGCTTTTCATCGGTCCGAGTCTTCTCTTTCTGTAGTTATTTCCCCAAGAATGAGGTCTTGTTCTTTAAATCCATAACCTCAGTCTACGCCACAGCCAATGAGTGTTATGGAATTTATTATGATCAAAATGGAGTCACTTATGCCAAACAAAGCCAAAACAAAGCCAGGAAATCATGAAGTGGGTGTGGGGGGGGTGTCTTCATGTTCATAATAGGAACTAGCAAAAACACTCAGGGGTAGGCAAAGAGATGGCTTAGTGGGTGAAGGCTCTTGTTGCAAAGTCTGACCCTCTGGGTTCAATCCCCAGACTTATATGGTAGAGAAAAAGAACTGACTCTTTCAAGTTGTCCTCAGACCACTACAGGCACTTTGTAGCTGTATCCTGGCAATAATAATAATAATGATAATAATGATAATAATAATAATAATAATAATAATAATAATAATAATAATAATAAAATAAAGATTATTCTGAAACTATAACCTTGCAGACTTGAACAAAAACGTATACTTCTGTAAAGACATCTGTCAATCACTGTCATTCATCCTATCGATTATTGTGATAAGGCTGTTTCAAGAGCATTTAGGTGACAGCCCCTGTTTTGCCTTTGAAATCATTGTCTTCTTTTTGCTCTTGAGTTTGCCTATATGGCTCATCCCTTCCCCTTTTTAACCAGAGCATGTCAATCATGGATTACCACTGCTCTTTTACACCCATAATGAGTTCCTTAGAGAATCTTTCCATGCTGTTCATTTCAGTGTGACTCTGATAATGTTTATTTACGCTGTGCAGAGCCTCTTTGTTGTTTTGACAGTTTGGTGGCTGAACAGCACAGTGGCTAAGTATGTGGATGCTAGAACTCAACTGCTTGGTTGTGAGCCCAGCTCCCCACTGTAGCTGTGCCACTTTAGACAACTCAGTCAACCTCTCTGAACGTGGGCCTGTTCATTTCTAAAGTAAAAACGACAAGATGCCTAATTCTCAAAATTCTCAAAATAAATGTTTATAAAAAATGTCCCCTTGGCCCTGTGAAGGTTCTGTGACCCAGTATAGGGGAATGACAGGGCCAATAAGTGGGAGAGGGTGGGGTAGCAGGCATGGGGAGGGGGGAGGCAACAGGGATTTGTTCTTGTTGTTTTTGTTTGTTCATTTGTTTTACTGGGAAAGGAGAAATAAAAAACAAACAAACAAACAAACAAAACAAAACACACACGCACACACAAAAAAAAAAGTAAAAGAAAAATGTCTCCGTGCCTGATACTTAGTAGATACTCTGAAAGTTCTCCCATTTGTTTGAGACAAGGTCTTGGTAAGTAGTCAAGGCAGGCTTGGAGCTAATTATATTGCCCAGACTAGCCTTGAACTTGCAGTTTTCCTTCCTTCACATCCTGAGTGCTGGGATTACAAGTGTAAGGCACCACATGTAGCTATGTATACATTTATCTCACCTAAAAGAGTAAGTATGTTCCAAGAGATGTTCTTGTAGCCTTCTACAAGTGTCAAGCTAATGATGAACAAAGTTTGATAAACATATTGTCTGAGTATTTGGCTGCTAAAAACATGGTGGGGATGGGGCAATATATATATGCTGAACCCTCTTAGAACAACAGGAAAATATGAGATAAGCAAAGGGGCTCTAGAAAAACTACATTTTACTTCACAATATCTCAAACAACCTAGGTTTTTAATAAATAACAAGAACTATTTTTCTTTTTGATGAATGATTTTTAAATTTGTATGGATGTTTTGCCTACATTATGTTGTTGGTGTATCTCCTGTGTGCCCGGTGCCTGTAGAGAACAAAAGAGGGCATCAGATCTCCTGGCACTGGAGTTACAGGTGCTTGTGAACTGCCATGTGTGTGCTGGGAAAGGAACCCGGGTCTCCTGGAGGTGCAACCAGTGCTCTTAACTGTTGAACCACCTCTCCAGCTTCATGCATAATTTTTTATACTTAAGATTGTAGCAATTTGACCAAAATTAAGAACTATGGTGATTTCTGAGCTTTAAAGGTAGAAGAAGAGAACAGAAAAATAGGTTGGAATGTTGCCTTCTTTGGGGTTTGGGGTTCAGCTTGTTGACAACCGTCTAATCCATTTTACCGAAAGCCTTAGAGTAGAGGCCTGTACCCATCCAGACACTGGAGGAAAACATGAGCCAAATCTCAGACAGTGCCTGTTAATGTTGCCAGAAAAGCCAGGAATAGGCATCCTTCTGGCAACATCTGTCTGCAGACAGGAATTCAGATGAGGTGAACATATTTAAGAGGCTCTGAAACACCCGTGTTAAAAGATGATGAAGCCGGACTTCTGTGTCTGGAAAGGACCATCCACATCGAAGCTGTATGTCTGGAGAGGCAGACACTAGCATGTGAAAAAGAAGAGATAAACCCTTCCAGAGTACAACCAGTCTTCCCTGAGCTGTCCTCACTCACAGAGCCTGTCCTCCATGTCACAGCTCCTGATGGCTGCTAAACAATTAAAATAGTCTCACTCTGGAACAAAGTCCCATGTCCCAACCTTTTGTGTGAGTTTAGCTTCTTTGGGGCTTAGTGCATTACTCCCTCACCTCCATTCCTTCCTTCTAAGGTTAGGGCCCCACTGCCTTCTGGGAAGAATGTTAAGCACATTCTCCTCAGGCAGAGCCCTTTAATCAAGGTGGAAGTCCTTTGTGAGGGGCCAAGAGAAGCTTGGCGGCAGGAGAAATGAATTGGCTCAGTATTTAGCTCTTGACAAATCCGTGAAATGAATACCACAGAGGAGTGGGACAGAGGTGGGGGGAGCCAGGTGGGAACCTGAAAAGGAATGAGGAGCGAGAACATGGACAGGCCCTTCTTGGGATCTTTTCCCACCACTCCCACTCTGGGGCCTTGCTCACTTCTGTCCTCAAAGCACTGCTGGTCTTTAGGGAGGCTTTAGGGCAAGCTGTGGAAGTATCATATCTTTTAAATGTAGGCAGCACAGAATGCCAAAGAAGGGCAATGTTCCGAAAGGTGGTCAGAAGCTCCCCATTCAGGGGTCTACAGAGTGCAGAATTTACTCCTACAGTGAGCATCTATTCCCTCAGAAGCTAGGAGTTCAAGTTGCAAAGCCATTAACAGTTTTGTTAACTTAAATTCCTTTATGTAAGACTTTTCTGTCAGAAAACAGGCAGACAAACCTACAGGCAATTCCCAGCTCTCTTCAGGAAAAATATTAAGAAATCTGGCTGGGTAAAATCTGGCTCCCTCACTAAAGAAGCAGATCCTCACTGATGCAAGGGGACACGGAAGGACACCTATCACGAGGGGTGGACTGAAAGAGGCAATGGCTGGCTATTCTTAATCCCTGCCATATTCCCTCATTCTGGAGTCTACAGTTCATGTGTGCGCATGTATGTATTGTATGTACATATGTGTGCATATGTATCTAAAGTCTTACTTAGTTCCCTTCCTCTAGCGTGAATGTGAACAGAAAGGCTGTATCCCTTGCACTGTAAAATGTTAGTTCTTTGGGGTTTCTGTTGCAAAATATCTGAGACTTGTGCTGTGTGGTGGCGCACACTTGTGATCATAGTACTCAAGAGGTTGAGAGAGGAGGACCAGGAGTCTGAGGCTAGTTTGAACTATGTAGAGTAAGATCATGTCTCAACACACATGCATGCACAAAAACTTGACTTAGAAAGATCAGGTTTACACACCAAAGTTTAGAGGCCCAAGAATAATAAAACAGTAAAAGATGGCACCTTCCCCTTCTTTCTCACATGGTGATAGGAAAAAGAGAGTTCACTTGAATTTTTTTGTTGTCTTAATTTGCTTGTTTTTGTTTTAAGTAAGAGGACTGATCCCACTCATTCATTCATGAGACACTACAACTTCTCAACTCACAACCTCTTCAAGGCTCCACCTCAGTACTGTGACATTGGTATTAGGTACCAATGTGAATTTGGGGGGACACTAGCACTCAAACCTCACAGAAGAAGACACTAAGCTGCGAGCTTCACTAGCTTCTTAGGTCTTCTGCTTTTGCCCCTGATGAGAGAGCCTTACATTCTTAAAGCATTCCCCCCATTACCCATGAGCCTAGTGTGCTCTCCCCAGCCTCCAGGATGGCTGTACTGCTCGGAAGGAAGTGTGAAGTTAGCAATGCAGCACTTGCATTTCTCCAGGCAGAAACTCCAGGACTGGACTTACAGTCCTTGGGAAGCAGGTAGTGAGCAAGCAAGTTGTTCAAGGACCTGGTCAGAGAAGAGGAAACAAAAAACACCGGGAAATGATAGGCTGGAGGGAATGGTGCGGTGGAAAGACAAAGCCCCTGACTTGGGAGGTCAATTTCCTTTTAAGTGTTCTTGGTACTGATATTATTTGTACTGATATTATTCTTCCCAGAAGAAATAATTGATTAAGTAATGTAAAGACAAAACGAAAGATAGAAATTCATGAGACGACTTTATCTTCCTATATATGTGTTTGTTCCTTTTGTTTATAAGTACCCAAATCATGTGTATCATTCATCATGCTCATCCAATCTACATAACTGTTAAGCTATGTCTTCTTAGGATTAATATTGCTAAATAGAGCAAACATCCATATTATTAATAGAGACGATGACTTTTTAACCACAAGTGAGTATGTGGTAATTGTAAAATGAAGGCATTTTTTTTATTATTGATTAAGTGCTTTTAAATGTATTGCTTTATTGATGATTGTACCTGGGCAACATGCTTCAGAAACATCATTGCCTTTAGTTCTCAGTATAGTTATAGACGGTCAGCACTTGTTCACAGATGAGCACAACAGAGCACAAAGCATGTAAAGGGATTTGTCCCTAACACAATTTAGTCTTAACAGCGTTCTTTGCTTCTGAACTAAGAAATATTCACACTGGCTAAGAAACTGTGGTCGCCCAGACCAAGCTGTCAGTAGTCAGAGCAATTGTGTATGGAGTGTCTATTACATCCATGTGATACACCTTCAGACCTCAAAACATGCTGGTGGCCTACTGTATTTCCTGACAAGTAACTTGGCCCATCAGGTAATCTCTGCTACTCCCAGGGCTCCTTTGGTCACAACTGCCTTAGATGGTAGATATCCTGAGGGCCTTACAATCAAATTCTCTAAGCACAGTTAAGGCATCATACCAAAATCCAAAATCATGTTGGTTCAGTCTACACTGGGTCCATTGTGGCTGTTGGAATTTTCTCTGACAATACCAGACCCTTGGAGACGTTGATATACTGTAGCTCATTTTCCTTTTGGGAGGGAAGAAGGAGAAATTCTACCGTGGAGACTAAGGGTTTGGCCCAAGTCCACACGGCAGACAGGAGGATAATGAGGGGGTTGGGAATAAATTATACCAGACAGGTTTCCCAATTCTCAGCTCCATGCTTTTTCTATGAGACCATCCAGCCTCAAGTAACTCATTCGTTAGCTGCCTGTCCGTTGCAAATATGCCCAGTTCCTTGCTATTCTCTTTCAGGCCCTTTGCTTTCTTTCATATTTCAGACAGGGGCTCCTTTGCTGAACCTTCTGAGTGACATGGAAGGTGGCATCTGGGTCTGTCCAGCTCCAGGCTTGCTTAGGGATCTGTCTTTCTCTTTCCTGTAAAATGATCTGCACATTCTTTGCTAGTGCAAAAGGATGTGGAAAGTCATTTTCTCCAACCTGGTGTATGGGTAAATTAATCTAGCATTACAAACCCATAACAGCATTAGGTGAGCTGTGTGTAATAGGTTTAGGCAGTGAGTCTCCGGAGCTTAGCCTGCTCAGCATAAAAAAGGCCATAGAAATCCCTCTCTCCGTGAAATCCTCCTGCAGTTCAGGAAACATACAAGACAGCAAGTATACAGCCAACCTATGGGGATTTCTTTCGAAAAGAAGAAGGAGGAATAGGAGGAGTAAGAAGAGGAGGAAGAGGAGGAGGAAGAGAAGATGATGATTGCAGAAACAAGCTGTTGATTGCCAGCTCTAGCCTTGTTAGGAGGGTTGTCCTGCAGTCAAGATTCTGCAGTCATTAGTCACGGAATTCCAATGGCTGGGGGTGGGAGAGGTCAGGTCATTTAATAACATGTCAATATTAAGTTACATCATAAATAATCAGAACTTCCTGCATATTTAGTAGAAACTTTGTTGTATAAATTTGGAAACTATCCAAATTGGAGACAAGTGACTTCTGTTATTGTTTAGCCCTCTGGGTCCAACTTACTGTGGGGTTTCACTGTTGTTTTGAACTTTGGTACTTTCAGCAAAGAGTGAAAAATAGAGGCCATAAACCAATTGACTTATGGTTATTTTCCCTCCCCCCTTTCAGCTTTAAATTGATTAATGCTTTTTTTTCTTTATATAAATAAGATCAAGTAAAATCCAAAGTCATGGCCAAGAGCCAAACAAGAGAAATTGTTGTTTAGATAGTATACTGTTAACAGACTGAATCAATTTGGTAATGATCACCTCTGACCACACTTACTGTCACTAATTGGGGCACCTTCTGATAGCTACCACTCCCACCCCTTCATTTATAGCCCAAGAATACTCCAAAGGCTCACAACATTAATCTGAGCTGGCATCAAATTTCAGACAGAAAATTTTATATTCCTACTAGATAAGGGGAACACATAACTAAGGTTTCATAGGCTATAATATGCAGTATAAATGCAAAGATTAATTATTATGATTAGGACTCCAAGAATACTCCTGAGCTCTTACCCACAATTCAAAGCTGCACTCTTTCTTGCTAACTTGCTTTATAACATCTCCTCTGTGACCCTTTGCTCCAACCATGGGGCCACTCAGGGCCCTGATCCTTCACCTCCATCTGCATATGCTCCTTGGCTCCTATTCTTACTTCCAGTCTTCCCTCTTTGAAAATTTCTCCATTTCCTTCCCTCCTTATTGGAAGCTAAGTTCTCCGTCCTTCTTGAAGGTATTCCTCCTCCACTGAAGTCATTTGCCTGAGACCTGGCTGTGCTAGGAACTGGACATACCTACTTCAACCTTGAAAGACAGGTTGCCTTAGTTTGGATCTTGAATGCCCAAGGGCTCATATATTGGAGGCTTGATCACCAGCCAGTTAGCACTATGGAGAGGTGTTGGAGCCTTAGGAGGTGGGTCTAGTGAAAAGGAGTTAGGTCATCGGGGAGTGCCCTTAAAAGTGACTTTAGAACTCCTGCCCTCTTCTTCCTGTCTTTCTCTTTGCTTCCCAGCCACTGCAAGGAAAACTATTCCATATCATGATGCAACTGTGTTACCATTGGCCTAAAACAACAGGGCCAAGTGGCATGCTTCACTGAAACCCCCGGACTGTGAGGCAAAACCAGCTCTCTCTTTCATTAAGATGCTGATTTCAGGTATTTCGTTCATCTCTGTTTCTCTAAGACTGATTTTTAGATTTCACTTATCTGTTTATATCTGGTATCTTCCAGTTATTCTGACCACATCCTTGTAAATAACAGGATTCCTTTCTTTCTGAAAGTCTATTATGCCAGAAGTGGTGGTGTATACCTTTAATCCCAGCCCGCAGGAGGAAGAGATAGATGGATTTCTGTGCGCTTCAGCCCAGCCAGTGCCACACAGTGAGATCCTTTCTCAAAACAAAGACAATACAAAAAGTCCATACATTAAAAAACAATAATATAAAGTACTGTGTTGTATTCTGTTGTGCACATTTGCTACAGACTTCTTACCCATCTTTCAACTGGTGGACATTATGTTATTTCCACATCTTAACTATTATGTCGAAGTGAGCATGGCTGTAGATACCCATTCAACATACTGATTTTAATCCTATTGGATGGTGTGAGCATGTGCTCATGTGTACACATTTCTGAAGTGGATTTGCTAGATCTTCTCATCAGTATAAATTAATTTTAGAAAATGATGGCTTTCATCTGACATTTTTATACATGATACATGCCTATAAGATATATAAAATCACCTCTATTACCTCTCTTTCTGATCTCTTCTCTGGTAATCCCTTCTACTTTCATGCCATCTCTTCCCAACTAGAAGCCACAAACAAAAGGAAAAAAAAGAGATGAAAATCTACAATATTTGTGTTTCTGAGTTTTCCTTGTTTTGCTTAATGCAATGGCCTCTGAAAACCATGCCCAAAGGAAGGGGGATAGTGTTGTTTTGTTTTATGGCTGAATAAAGTCTACCTCTGTGTGTGTGTGTGTGTGTGTGTGTGTGTGTGTGTGTGTGTGTGTGTGTAAAAGGGGGCACTGTTTATTCATATATTTGGTATATAGCTATTGTAAATAGAACTGTGTTCATAGGTGTGCTGTTTTCTGTGCTGTGTGGTTATATTGCATATATATCCAATAGTGGTTGGTATAGCTGGACCATATGGTAGTTCTGTCTGTGTTCTTTTGAGGAACCTTCACACATACTTGTAGTGATAAATAGTTAACCATTCTCCCAAGAGCTCTGGATTCACTAATGAAAGACACACACGGGGCTGGTGAGATGGCTCAGCGGGTAAGAGCACTGATTGCTCTTCCGAAGGTCGTGAGTTCAAATCCTAGCAACCACATGGTGGCTTGCAACCACCCATAATGAAATCTGATGCCCTCTTCTGGTGTATCTGAAGACAGCTACAGTGTACTCATTTATAATAATAAAAAAAAAATCTTAAAAAAAAAGACACACACACACAGAAGCAGAGAGAGAGAGAGAGAGAGAGAGAGAGAGAGAGAGAGAGAGAGAGAGAGAAATATGTGCATGATATTTTTAATTCTAGCTCAATGGTTGGGCACTTCCTGAACCTCCCTGTGGCTAGAACACACTCCCCTACAGTAATCCTTACTTAACATTTTCTAAATCTATATTTTATCTTTGCTGCCCCAGACCCAGTCAGGGAAATGGCCCTTGTGGCCACTTGCCCTGATTCTTACATGTCAGTGGGACCTTAAGTCTGATCTCTCTGCTCCCCCATCATGGCTATTCTGTCTGTTCTTCTTCTCCCTTTGTCCCTTGCCCTGGAAATCTAAAAGTCCTGCCTCCATTTCCCTGTCTAGCCATTGACTGTATAGCAATTCTTTACTACTAGTCAAAGCCAGCTGGGGGCAGGGACCCTCAGCATCTTGAAGCCTGGCTTTTGGGAGCTGAATTAAGATAAAGCATTAGAACCAATTCCCAACCAATACTTCCATATCAGCTGAATTGCTACCAGCATGTGTAACGGTTTTTCCCTCCCACTCCTCCCACTCCCCCACCCGAATTTGTGTTCATTTGTTTTCTTGACGATCATCATTCTTCCTGGGATGAGATGGAATTTCAGTGCCCTTGGATTTGCACATCCCTGAGGGCTAAAGATGTCGAATATTTTTGATATTCAATAAAATTTCTAATAAAACAATTTATCTGAGCTCATAGAAAAGACATTGTCATGAACCATAACTGTATGGTAGGAGACCAGCCTCTAGACCCTGATGTCCTAGGTTTGCATACCAGCTCTGACATTGACTGGCTGTGTGATGTAGTTAAGAGATCTCACGTTTCTGTGCTTTTTTCCCCCAATGTTATATGGAGCTAATATTTAAGCTAATACTTTGCCACCTACCGAAGTGTGTAAGCACCATAATGATTATATCTGGCTTTTGAAGTTGTCACCATAGTGTGTAGTTTCTACTACCCTGCTTTAAGTGGAGGATCAAGCTCCCAGCCCCGACCCAGGTTCCCTTAGACTCACGGATAAAGACACACACACACACACACACACACACACACACAC
>JADRCC010568536.1:0-16793 GCA_019843855.1 Hylomyscus alleni
AATGTGGGGAACATTTGGAACTGCAGCCTAAAGAGCAAAAGTAAAGTGCTGGATGCAGATCTTTAGGGTGCTTCCTGATCTACCAATATGTGAAAAGCTGCTGTGCTATGTTCCCTCAATTAGGTGAGAGGTGGAGCCACCTGGGTCACTGTGTCTTCTCTGTCATTATGTGCACGCTGGTACCCTTGAAAGTGTGAACCCAAATAAATCTTTACTCACTTAAATAACCTCTATCGAGATATTGTGACACAAACTTTCTTAACTTTCTCAAAAGAAAGAGAAGTCAGGTTCCCCAACAATAAAACAAGTATCAAAATTCTATTTTGCTTAAAAAAATATTTTTGGAAATTCATAATTCTAACAAAAAACAAACAAACAAAAAACAGAAACAAACAAACAAAAACCAGTAAAGTATCGACCCCAGTTCCTGCTGGGAAGGAATGCTCAATGGCTAGAAAATCTATTGGCATAATGAAAACTTGTATCTTTTGGAGTTGAAGTGACAATGAACTACAGTTCAAGATATAACCTGACTTCAGGAATTAAACTGCCTCTTGTAATGTGTTGTTGTTTGTTTGTTTGTTTTTTCCTGTCAAGAGGTGAAGGTAGCTATTTATGCCACACTGTCCACCATGGATATTGTCTGGATGCTTAAACAAAAATAAACTAACCCCATGCCAGTTATGTGACGTGAAAATATTTGTCTCCTCTTCCCTACTGTTGAGTACAGGACTGGTGGTAAAGCAAGGATGAATGAATAAATACCACAAATGGCTTGCACTTAAGACCCAGTTTCATTTTATTAGTTGTGCTACCTTCTTAAGTTAACAACTTAAGAAGTTGTAATAAGTTGTATAAGAAGTGTGCTACTTTTTATGTTACAATGAGCACCAGCTTTTGTATTTGTTAAAGTTTAACTACTCTTGCCATTCAAAGTTTCTATAAGATTTAAATATAGTAATGAACATGGGCAAAGTAATCATAGAGTGATTGCCTTCACCTAGACTCTCCAGTTAGAGGTATTTGTCGGTTCAATTTACTGTGATTACTATCACCATTGTAATCCATGGTGGCTAGTCCTTGATAACCTAATGTATCAAATTCTACAAGGGATGAGTCATGGAATTAACACATTATCCTTGTAATGCCAGCACCTGGGAAGTGAACTCAGGACGATCCCAATCTCAAGATTTACCATTTATTTTTTCAAGGTGATAACTTCTTTAAAAATAATTGTTAGCCTTCATGACACATAGAGAAATTTAAGGTCAGAGAATTAAGCCATTTGCTTCCCACTGTACACAGAAGGCTTGACACAGCAGAGAAAATTGATCCTGTGACTTTTAGAAGTAGATTTTATAGAAAGGAATGAATGTACTCCATGAATGACACCCCAGGCTTCAGCTCCTCACACCTCTGACTACACACACATAGAAGGATTACATTTTTTAAAAATGTTTTACAGTACCTATCATAAGGTGAACACTGATCTAGACACTTATTAAAGACAAGTGTTTATTCAAACCCCAAGTTCTCATCCCTGCCAATCATCTTTCCTCAAACCCAGGATGCCTAGGACTCTATCATTTACTACTGTCAAATGTTCACTGGCTTGAAGCAGTTCCTGGATAACCTTCATGAACTTGCTTTCAGTCATTCTAACAGTGGCCAGATAACCTGGCCAGTGCATTCCATCTGAGATTTCAATTGTTTTCTTGTCTTTATGGTATAGCACTTGTAATTCTACAAGAGTAAGTTTGACTCCAAACTCTGTGCTAAGGAATTATGCTTCCCCAAGACTCAGAATCAACATCTCTACTACTCTAGGTTTGTTTTTTGGGTGTTTGCTTGTTTGTTTGGTTTTGGTTTTGTTTCTTCAGCATAACTTAGTGGCTGTACTCGTGTTCAGTAAGTAAAAGTACTGCACATTAATGTATTCAGTTTTGTCTTGGTTCCCAGACTCCATGTCTCCAGTTGCTATGGGAAAGTGACCATGATTCAAGAATTAAAATTTAAAACGAGGACAATCCCGGAGAGAATTTAAGTCAAGGCTCTAAAATACCATTGTTTTCATGAACTATGCCGATAATGTAATTGAATTGATAATAAACTGAATTTTTCAATGATTATTTTAAGATTATAATATAATTATGTAATTTCCTCCTTTCTTTGCTCCCAACCTCCCATGTGCCCCTCCCCCTTTTCCTCTTTCAAATTCATGGCATTTTCTTCATTATAAAGCACAGTAGGGAGAAATCAAAGCTATGAAGAAAGCATGGTAAGTCTACTTAGCAGGAAAAACCTGGGGAAGGGGCCAAGACATAGCCACTAGGAGCTTTTTAATGAACAGGATGGAGGCATCTCATACTTGATAGTATCTTAACCTAGCAAAGGGCTTGCACTTAGTGGGTCATTGAGTCAATGAATGGATTAAACAGTAATAAATTAAGTCAATAAATGAATCAAAGGGTAAGAGCTGAAATATCTTCTGAGTGCATAAGCAGGCAGGCTGCATCCACTCTACCTTCACAACGGGTGAGATGGCAAGCTCAATCTATTTCCACTTACTTTGTTTTTCCAATCACTGGAGACTTTGAAGCTTATACAATTCTTCAAAATTATTTTTCAATAGGATTTCATCTTGGCCTTTCTTAGAGACAGGTGCATGGGCTATCATGAGATGGATGGCAGGTATGAATATTGTGCCTTCCTTAAAGACAGTCAGAGTATGACACAATCTATTTTATATTTTCATTACCAGAGCCAGTGAGATGGCTCTGTTTGAGATTTTAAAAGCATTTTTACTGAAAGCCTAATCCTGGAGCCCATGCAAAAATCCAGTTGTGAGAACATACATCTGTACCCCCAGTTCAACAGCGACATGAAAGAATTTTCCAAAAGTCCAAAGGATACCTAGCTGAGAGTATGCAGAGAAGGGTCAGAAATAATGGCTTGGGCCTCTGGGAGGAGAGAAGCTCTGCTGGAAGATAGCGCTGATTTTTGTATATCTCCCCTTCCAGAGGCTCAAGTCATTACTTGATTCCTTTAGCTTCTGGTGGGGGTTAATATTCCTTGACCCTGTGACTGATGTTACCCAGCGCCATTCTCTTCCACTGGTTAAATGTTTTCCTGCCTCTGTCTACTCAGGACACTCATGAGGGAATGGTTCACATAAACTATGCAGAAAAAAAAAAAGTCTTATTTGAAGATCCTCAACATCATCTGCAAAACTCTTTTTTCAAGTAATTCAGCATTTACCACTTTCATAAACAGGGTAGGTAATTTGCAGACAAATTATGTAAATAGGGTAAATGGGTTCCATTTTTATATCTTTCTCCTACATGAGTCATCTATATAATCTTTTTTCCATGACCATCCCTAACCTCAAATTTAAAATGCTATTCCATAGAGAGTCAGAACTTTATTCCATTTGAATGTCTGAAGCTAAATGTCACAATTATATCAAGGGACAGATTATATAAATCTCAGGAGAGTCCCACTAATATTGTTCAATGATAACTTCTTGTCTGATACTAATGTCTTCCCAGTCTGGTGCCTTTACACAGATGCTCAAATCAATAGCAGTCTATTCTTTCCTTTGCTACAACTGTCCTCTATTTCTCCCTTATTCGCTCTTCTACTCTGACATTTAAAAAGGATGTTTGAGATGAGATATTTACAGTCAAATGGGTTATTCCCAAACTTAGCATTCAGCACTTCCTGAAGCTGACTGCTGTTTTGTTTTTTTTTTAACTGATTTGATGTGCATGTCTAGTTGCTCTTCCCCTACTCCTCCCCGAAAATTTACACAGGGCACCAGTCAATCATGATGGAGCTGCTACTCCTGTATTTTCTAAATATACAGACAGGGCTGCTTCTGACTTTTCACCCCAAGAAAGCCCTCTGGAAATTCAGACTGTGGTTATATTTGTCCAGGTGTCTTGAAACTCACCACAAGACATCTTTCCAAAGGAACCCACAAAAGACACCATCCTGGTTAAATAAAATATGTGGATTGAGTTTCTTCAAATGAAAGGCATAGCATACTCAGTTCACTTAGCAGAACTCCTAAGTCTTGCATTGTGGGGAAGTGTTCATTACCCAAGCCTGCCAAAGGATGCCACTCAAGCATAACCACAAATGTGCTTTCCCACTGGAATACAAACAGGATCTCAGCTCTTGGAAGATTGATTTATACTTCCCTTAGCCATCATACTTGGGATACAAGAAGCCTCTTTTGTGCATGCACATACATAAACACACACACACACACACACACACACACACATAACCAACTTTTAGCAGCTTCATATGCTTTCCAGTTTTCAGGCTGTACAATGAAGGAAAATAAAAATTGTCAATGGTTTTGAAAAAATTCTGTTGCTCTTAAGAAATACTCTATTTCGAACAATACAAAGGCCCCCGCAAAAAACCAAATAACAATAAAAAACAAAACCCAACAACAATAGTCAAACAACTAAACAAAATAGCCTCTTACAAAACAAGAAGATTAAAGTTATATGTTTATCTAATTCTAAGGTTTTAAGGAAACACTGAGGCATTTCATGCTGTAGATATTGTTAAAGTTATTCAAAGTTCACAAATAGGCTTTCAGAGCACGGGATTCCTTAGTAGACCTGTGACTCATGGTTTATAAAATATGCTAATGAATAACAAAAAACACCTGCATCTTTTTATTAGGATTAAAATAAAATTACATGATAGATCCCTTTCCTTCTTATAAACCTTTCCATATATCCTTCCTCACTCTCCTACGAATCAAGGCCTTTTATTTACTAAATGTTATTGCATGCATATATGTATACATATGCATACATACATATGTACACATGCATATATCTATTTGTATATATGTATGTATGTATGTATATATATGTGTGTATACACACACACACACACACACACACACACATATATATATATATATATATATATAAATATAAAATGTTCATTACATGTCATGTTACTTGTGTGTATGTTTTCAGGCCTGATTATTTGCCACTGAACAACCAAACTTCTTTTCCCCATGGAAGACTACTTTTCATGCTCCAGCTTTCCTCAGCTACCTATAGTTCTTTGTGAAGAGTTGAGCCTTTTGAGGTTTTTTCCGTCTAGTTTTGAATGGCCATTGGTGTCCCCTTTGTTCAGCTCACATTTGGGCAGTCATGTTGGAAAACTTTCATATGTGCTTTTTTTGGTTATTTTTTATTAAATATTTTCTTTATTTACATGTCATACAATATCTCCTTTCCCAGTTTCCCATCCAAAACAAAAAACAAGAAAAAAACCTTGTTCCCTCCCCCCCCCCCCTCCTGCTTGCTACCTCATCCTCTCCATTTTTCTGATGGTTTTACAGTGGCTAGTGCAACAGGACCAGCAAATTAAGAATCTGAAAAGTCTGGAAGTATTTGTCATTCAGTTTGAAGACCTACTGGAGGTGAAAATCCTATTTTATAAGAGTTTCTCAGAAGATAATACCTTTTTGCTTTTGCCATCTTTGGCTCTTAAAAATTAGAGCTCTTGACTTACTAGCTAAGGATTTTAATTTCCGCTTTCGCCAAGACTAAAGTCAAAAGGTTGCCAGGCACTGGAGATTTGTGCTATTTGATTGAGGATATGGAGAAGTTTATAAAATCACTCTCTGTTGCTTTTAGAGCACATATTTCTCCTATATTGAAAAATGTCAACATATGTGTATATGTTCTTTGACCTTTTTTCTTTGGAGTATTGTGCTTGAGGACAGGGGGTCATATGAAATTCAGAGATCATTAGTTGATGTACTTTGTATCTAAATCTCTTATTATGAAATAATTTATTATTTATGCTCAGTCAGAACTGAAAGTTCTTTGGCATTCAACCCACACCTTAACAGGACCACCCTATATGAACTTCCCCTACCTGAATTATTGTAGATGGGCCTGGTGCTGTACTTGTGAACCATTCCCTAAAGAATAAAGGAGCCAATCATTGGGTGAGTAGGCGGGGCTTCTGGGTTGGTTGGAGGTAGAGAGGAAGCAAGAGAAGGTCCTTTTGGAATGGGAACAACAGATAGGTAAGACATAGCTGCTAGAGTTTCCCGGTATCATGGCAGATAAGCAAGGAATTGCCACCTGAGGAATCAGATTTAATAAGGCTTACAAGATTAGATTTTAGTTGCTGTGCCCAGAGATTGAGCGACCATTGTTTCTGAACTAAGTTTCTGTTGTGTTTTCCTTCACAAGGTTGCTAGTCCGGGTTGAAGAGAGAAAGGTACAGTGGCAAGGTGTGGGTTTGCCAGATGTGCACCACAAAGGCTATGGGAGATTTGAAGCACTGGGGTGGCATGGTAGTGACCCGCCAGTGGTAACCTAGTGAGCTGGGTGGAGAGATTGTGGAGTTCTGAATCACAGTCTCCATGAGATAAAAACAGGTCGGCCATTGCCTGCCAGTGCATGGCTAGCCAGGCAGTCGGGGCAGAGGCTCAACCACAGGAAAGAGCCGGTTCTACTTTTTTTAATATTTCCTGCAACACTAAATCTCTTTGCCTTTAAAACTAAATCATTTGTAATCCTGCTTAGATATTGCATCTTCAAGAAAGCCTTCCTCAACCCTAAGGAATTTTCTAGTTCCTAATGTGTTAGATTTGATTTCCCTTTGAATTGTCATGGAAATCTCTATATCACTCTATACCAAGCTTACTGTGTTGTAATTACTTCTCAATTTAGGAGCATCACACCCCTAGTTTGACAATGAAAAAATAATTTCAAAAAATGTATTTTCTTTAAATTTCTTCTTTCCAGTTCTTAAGGAATTATGGAGCCTTGTTTTAAAAAGCTCATATATATATATGTATATATATGTATATGTATATATATATATATATATATATATATCAAAATCATATATACATAAGAATACTGTGAAAAAAGAAATGGCTTATAACTAATCTTTTGAATTAAGAGTCTTAGGTTTTGTTTTGTTTTATTTTGTTTTGTTTTGTTTTTAAGATTTACTTATGTTATGTGTACACTGTTGCTCTCTTCATACATACCAGAAGAAGTATTGGATCCCATTACAAATGGTTGTGAGCCACCCTGTGGTTGCTAGGAATTGAACTCAGGGCCTCTACAAAAGCAGTCGATGCTCCTAATCACTAAGCCATCTCTCCAGCCCTTTTAACTGTAGCCCTTTAGGAAAAACAACAATATAAACTAACCAGTACCCTCAGAGCTCCCAGGGACTAAACCACCAACCAAAGACTACACATGATGGGACTCATGGCTCCAGCAATATATGTATAGCAGAGGATGGCTTAGTCTATCATTAATGGGAGGAGAGGCCCTTGGTCCTGTGACGGTTCTATGCCCCAGTGTAGGGGAATGCCAGGGCCAGGAAGTGGAAGACGGTGGGTTGGTAATCGAGGAGAGGGGGAGGGAACAGGTCATTTTGTTTTTGAAGGGGAAACTTGGAAAGGAGATATCATTTGAAATGTAAATAAAGAAAATATCTAATAAAAAATTATTCTCATTGGGGTCCATTACTGTGAGATTCATGATTTGAGGAAAGTCATGTTTTCTAAGCTTTTCATATTGTCCATGTTTTTATCTGAAACCATAACACTTGGAGTTAGGTTGTTGTTTCTGTGTAGATACATATTTTTAATCTCTAATAAGATGGAAGGCAGTCTTGATAGTAATTGGTTTTCAAAGAGATAGAGCTTTTGCCAAGGTCATATGATTAGAATCACAAGGTATAACAGGTGACCTAGTGACTGCAGTAGAGTCCTGGGAGCATATAGCTGAGGAGGTGAGGCTAAGTAGAATTAGGCATAGTGGATCTCTCACCAGGTGGCAGAGGCTGATGAGCCAAGTACCTAGAACAAGCTCTGGGTGATTTGTGGAGACTGTGCTAGAGAACCAGCTTCTGTAGCCATAATGGGTTTTGCACTATGTAAAGGATATTCTTGTGTTATTTAAATGCTGATTTTTCTGTCCATAAATCTTGCTTCGATGCAGACTCGGCAATGTAAGGCTTATATCAAGAGTCTCCTGCCTCAAGTTTTTGTAAACAATTCTTATCATTTGTTCTCTGCCTTATCAATAAATGCTGATCACCCAGTGATGGGGCAAAAGAGAAAATAGTGCAGAAGCTTCTGCCAGCCAGGTAGAAAAAGGAGAGTGGGAGTTTCGGTTCTTCCATGAGGATGTAGAGATGAGACTTGAGGAGAGGGTCTGAGAAGACACACCATGGAAAGAAACATCTAAAGCAGAGAAAGCTAAAACAATATTAAACTTCAAATACTATTTGGGATCATGGGTGGGAGGTATTCAAATTACCACAGGGGTTGATATGAATTAATATTCCCTAGCTATTGAGGTGCAGCTTGAAATAAGTCTTGGTTTCTCTGGGGTTATTGGAGACTAGCAAAGGTAAAGAACTACAGATGCAAGATTAATTAATTTTTGAAGTTTTATTTAAAATAATTCATTTAAATGATTTCTTATCTTATGCATTAGGATGCAAAAGCAACCTCCAGGATGAGTTCCCAAGGAAATGTGGGTGAGGCTTAAGTGAAAGAGTCTGGGTCTCTTGTCTGGTTTTGTAGGCCATACGGGTCAGCACTTGGACAAACATCCCTTGAGTAATATGGATGAAGTCTAAGCAAAAAAAGCCATAGTCCTTCACCAGATGCAGAAATCCTTATGGTTCATAAAACTGGAGGAAATTTCCAAGGAAGAAAGAACAGGCTACATGTGAGTGTATTAGCACTAAAATTAGAAATCACTCTTTATAATACATTTTCATCAATAACCCACAAAATATTTGTGCACTATGCATAGTCACATTAGTCCAAAGTTTTTTTTACTTTTTCAGATGCAAGGTAAACTTGAACACGTCAATATAAATACTTGCCACTTTAATTTTTCCTGAACTACATTTTCTGTACCATTAAGAAACGGCAGACAAAATCCAGATAATCTTTGCAGAATCTGTGACTACTAATTACATGTATGCTAAACACTTCCTGAGGCTGAATCACTCAAATCCCCCATCCGTGTTATCACAGTGCACTCATTATTGTCTAGTAGAATAATTTTCTCTGTAGTGACAGAAATTGTCTATTTCTGTAAGTTCAACAGGGAAGCAAGTAGTCTATTTAAATCATGGCCAGTGAGGATGAATAATGTATGTTAAATTATAATTTCCAAATTTTGATATATTCACTTTAAATTAATTTAATTTTTAATTAATTTATACTCAAGTTCAAACATAAATAGATGGTCACTGAATACTATATGGATAACATAGCTCTACACTATGTCCATTCCTTAACCATTTGACTTAATTAGAGTATTTCTCAAATGGGAAAATAGCCCAATAAATGCCTAATTGATTAGAAAATCTGGGTTTTTTAATTTTACACATAGTCCATTGTTACCAATGAGACCAATCATAAGAATGTAGTTCCTCCGGAAGTCAGGGGAAACAGTAGCTGTGCAAAGATATCTCAAAGATAAATGTTAAACTAGCCTAACAAAAAATGATTAATATAAAAGAATACAGCTAAAGAGAAAAAAGAAAAAGAAAGATTATTATGTTCTTTGCAAATAATACAGATGCCAATCTTTGTAAACCAAAACCTGTGGATACTTAAAGAGGAGGTCCATTTCTAGTGTTCTACTGCACAGTAAGAATGAGATAGCTATGGCAAGCAATGATTCATTGTGTATATAGATTAATTTCCTCGATTTGATCATTACACATTACATGAATGTATCAAACACCACACAACTCTTATAAGGTACTTATTGTATCTTAAAATTCCTTGACTTGTTCAAAACCAAATGTTATGTTTGTAATGTGTAATTCATAACTCTTTTGTTATATGTACTTACACAAAACCAGTAAGTATTTCTTTTCCTAGGAATGGAGAGATGCCATAGCATTTAAGAGCACTGGCTACTATTATAGAGGCCTTGGGTTCAATTAAAAGCACCTACATGGAACCTCACAACTGTCTATAACTCCAGTTCTGAAGGATCCAAATATCTTCAGGCCTCCATGAGAACCAGGTTAGGCATGTGAGATACAGATAGACATGCAGGCAAAACAGCTATACATTAACTAATGCTAATGGGTATCTAATGAGTTGCCCTAACCAACTACTGTGGAGTTATATTACATTGACAGTGAATCTTTACAACTCTCAAAAAGTTAGATCTCTTGTTAGATGTCTCTAACAAGATTGTTATCTGAATTATCCTTTTTTTTTCTGGAATGCACACAAGGCCAAATATATCCTTTAGTATGAATTACAGAAATCCATCTAGTATTGCTTTAGGTATTAGAAATACATAATGAGATAATATGAAACACCACTATATAAATTGTTTACCAAATTAATATCCATACACACACACAAACACACACACATAACGCACACACACACATATATACACAACACACACACACATAGAACAAGAGTGAGCAAGAGAGAAAGAGAGAGAGAGAGAGAGAGAGAGAGAGAGAGAGAGAGAGAGAGGAGACCCCACTAGAATCACTGCTCTTATCTTTACTCAGTAGCCTCATTTTGAAATGATGAATCTGCCAATTAATTCAGAAACATACATATGGAAAAAAAATAGGGAGGAGAAAGAAAAGACAGTTTTTGGTACCAATCAAACAGAAGTGTTATGTATCATGTAAGAGAATAGTTTTGCTATACCAGGATATTTATGCAATAAAGTATGAATTTTTCCTAAAATCTTAGACACACAGTAACACAAAAAGAAGAGTTAGTCGTGAGGATTAGTGTGGCTTCTGGTGTTGCTCCCAAGAGGTTTCTTTCTATCCTGCTCCTCATAGCCCTCCTAATGACAGGTGAAAGTTGCAATTTGAAATCTATACACTTTCATATTCCTCATCTATGTGTATCTGTAAACTTTCAAGCAAAAGTTACCATGAATAAGGAAGAACTAGATTTACATCATAAAATAACCTGATAAGTCCAATATAATACCTGTTCCTAATAAAAAAAGAGCCACACCTAATTTTCTATTTTTCTAACTTCTTATGCATTTGCTAAAAGAGTATTAGCAAAGACCAAAACAGAAGCTCTGTTTCAGACACTTTAGATAGGCTCTTAATACAACTACCCATAGTTTCAAATTCTCAAGTTTCCCCTTCCCAAAAGAAAAGTAAAATGTATATTAAACATCCCAGTTGTGACTATTGTTACGCTAAGCCATGTTAGCAGGAAGGGGATGTTTGAAGAATAAGACAGTTTCAAAAAAGCTAAGAGAAGTTAGTTGGAACATCTTTACCTATGATTCCTAGAACAGAGTTGGTTTATTTTTCCAGTGGGCTTCCTGTTAAGAAGATGAAAGTCTAGTTAAACCTAAAAGGGCTTCAGCAAAAGCACAAGATGGAGAAATCTCTGTACTGTCTTGCCCCACATGTTGAATGCCCCACAAGGTTTAAGCAGAAGTTTTCAAACCTGGTTCATATTGGAATAATGTCAGTACTATAAAAGTACAAGTCCCTATGGAAAAGACACACTTTAGTATTGAACTTGTTTTCAAGATGGCATGAGTGTGGCGTAGGGGATTATACCATGTGGGTGTAGGGAATTATAACATGTGGGTCTCTAATATGCGCAAATTTTCAAGCAGTGTTTGTTCAAGAAAGATACAGGCTTTTATCATGCTAAAGACTGAAGAAGCTAAGGAGCTCATCGCCTTATCAAAAGTTTTCACTATACTCTTAAGATTGTCATTCCCCTGAGTCAGTCTGAGCAGAGGATGACGTGCATGACAAGCAGAATTATCCGGGTTTCCACTCCACAGTAATCTTTCTGCTTTCCTGTTACTCTCACATATACTGCTTCTATTAGTACAGAGTACAGCCTATGTTCTGTGTTGTGTGAGAAGGTCAAAGAATAGACAATTCTATTTGACTATTTTCAACAAATATCAAGTTATCAATCAGAGGAGACTTCCACTCGGTTATCTCATGAAGACTCATGGTAGATAAATCTCTAGGACTTAGTGTCCCTTGGGCAGCATGACCCAAGATAGCAAAACCTATTCTCAACAATAAAAGAACTTTTGGATGACTCACCATCCCTGACCTCAAGCTGTATTACAGAGCAATAGTGATAAAAACTGTATGGCATTGGTACAGAGACAGAAAGGTAGATCAGTGGAATAGAATTGGAAACCCAGAAATTAATCCATACACATATGATCACTTGATCTTTGACAAAGGAGCTAAAACCATCCAGTGGGAAAAAGACAGCATTTTAAAAAAAAAAATGGTGCTGAGCCAACTGGGGGTTAGTATGTCGAAAAATGCAAATTGATCCATTTTTATCTCCTAGTACAAAACTCAAGTCCAAGTGGACCAAGGACCTCCACATAAAACCAGATACATTAAAACTAAAAGAAGAGAAAGTGAGGAGGAGCCTTAAACAAATGGACACAAAGGAAATTTTCATGAACAGAACACCAGTGGCTTATACTCTAAGATCACGAATCCATAAATGCAACCTCATAAAACTGCAAAACTTCTGTAAGGCAAAGGACAACATCAATAGGACAAAATGACAACCAACAGATTGGGAAAAGATCTTCAATAACCCTACATGGGATAGAGGGCTAATATCCAATATATACAAAGACTCAAGAAGGTAGACTCCAGAAAATCAAATAACCATATTAAAATGGGGTACAGAGCTAAACAAAGAATTCTCAACTGAAGAATACCAAAGGGCCAAGAAGCACCTAAAGAAATGTTTAACATCCTTAGTCATCATGGAAATGCAAATCTAAACAACCCTGAGATTCAACCTCACACCAGTCAGAATGGCTAAAATCAAAAACTCAGATGACAGCAGATGTTGGGGATGTTGAGAAAGCTGAACACTCCTCTATTGCTGGTGGGATTACAGACTGGAACAAGCACTCTGGAAATCAGTCTGATGGTTCCTCAGAAAACTGGATGTAGTACTATCTGAGGACCCAGATATAGTACTCCTGAGAATATACCCAAAAGATGCTCCAACATGTAACAAGGAAACATGCCCCACTATGTTCATAGCACCCTTATTTATAAAAGCCAGAAGCTGGAAAAAAAACCAGATATCCTTCAATAGAGGAAGGGATACAGAAAATGTGGTACATTTACACAATGAAATAGTACTCAGCTACTAAAAACAATGACTTCATGAAATCCTTAAACAAATGGGTGGAATTAGAAATATCATCTTGAATGAGGTAACCCAGTCACAAAAAACACACATGGTATGCATTCATTGGTAAGTAGTTATTAGCCCCAAAGCTCAGAATACCCAAGATACAATTAACAGACCACATGAAACTCAAGAAGGAAGACCTAAGTGTGGATGCTTTAGTCATTCTTAGAAGGGGGGACAAAATACTCACAGAGACCAAATGTGGAGCAGAGATTGAAGAAAAGGCTATCCTGAAAGTTCCCCACCTAGGGATTCATTTCATATATGGTTACCAAATCCAGAAACTTGTGGACACCAAGAAGTGCTTACTGACAGGAGCTTGATATAGCTGTCTCCTCAGAAGTTCTGCCAGTACCTGACAAATACATAGGCAGATGCTCGCAGCCAACCATTGAGCATGGAGGAGCATTGGACTCCCAATAGAGGAGCTAGAGAAAGGACTGAAGAAGCTGAAGGAGCTCGCAACCCCATAGGAAGAACAACAATATCAACCAACTAGACCCCTAGAGTTCCCAGGGACTAAACCAACAACCAAATTGTACCCATGCAGCAGCCCATGGCTCCAGCAAAATATGTAGCAGAGGATGTCATTGTTGGGCATCATTGGGAGGAGAGGCCCTTGGTCCTGTGAAGGCTTGATACCCCAGTGTAAGGTAATCCTGGGAGTGGGGGGGCATCAGGAGTGGCTGGGTGAGTGGGGGGAGTACCCTCCTAGAAGCAGGGAGAGAGAGAATGGGATGTGGGTTTCTGGAGGGGAAACTGGGAAAGGGGATAACATTTGAAATGTAAATAAATAAAATATCCAATAAAAGCCAAAAAAAAAACTAGAATAAGGTTGATAATGAGAATAAAAAACATTAATATTTTACTGTAACACAAGACAAATAAGTGTAAAATTTGGACAAAAAATGAATTTTTATAATAACATTAAGACACGTCGGTTATAGGACGTGAAGAAATTGGTACTGACCAGGAAGCTTCCTCCTGGATAGTTACATTTTTACAATACAGGAATTTGTTATTCAGGCTGCAAGAGGCATGGTAAACAACCTTACCCAGTGATGAACTCTGGGAACTACAATAATGAATAGCATGACAGATAGTCCCATGAATGCAACAGTGGCACAAATCTTATAGGATAAGCACCTACTTTTTGGAAAAAAAAAAAAAAAAACAAAGCTGGACATGAACATGGTATCAAACTATCCTGTAAATTTCTCTTCATATACATAAATTAGTTCAACTTAACTTGGTGAATACAGAAACTCACAACTGCTCAAATGTAAGAAATAAATGTCTGTGGAATGTTCAGCCACAAATGGGACATCTGTACTGTATATCAAGATTCCACTCTCAGCCTACAAAGGGGATCTGAAATATTGCAAGGGCCATAGATTGTGATGGAATTAAAAAAAAAACAACAACAAAACAAAACAATGTTTATGGTTTTGAGAAGACTATTTCATTCATGAACTTAGAATAGCTTTCATTACCTACACAGGTCTTCCACAAGATCAAGTCAATAGTCTAGCATAGAAAGGGGAGGGATTCCAATTTCGTACTCATGGCTGTGAAGCTGTGAACAATTGGTGACTTCTGGGGGTGGAAGAATCAGGTTTCTTTAAGGTGGTGGCCCCTCTTAGGTCAACAATGTTCATGAGCATCCCATGGGTATATGAGCAACATAAACTAAAACCTGTCATTATAAAAGACAGAAGAGGACACAAAGCTAGGGGATTTAAGTGGGAACAGTTTAAAAAAGGGAATGGAGAATTAATAAGATTAAAATACATAGTACATATATATGACATCATCCTGATGTAGAGCCTTAGTTTTTAAGAATAAAAGGAAACTGTAAAATATTTTATGTTCAAGTTTTATCACTCTCCACTAGAATAGGACACTGTGCAAATAAAGGAGTTAAATCCAATGGAACACATAAGGACTAAAGTGTCCTTCATCAACCCACCTCTATGCCTATAGTATTTCCCCCAAGGAAAATGCCTGGACTCTCAGGAACAAGTAAAGTCAGTGCATGTTTCTATTTTACTGGCCCTAAAAAAACACAAGGACCTGCTAGGAAACTTCTCTAAGGACATCCCTCCAAACACTTGACATCAATTAATACATACTAATTAGCCATATGTAAGTCAGTGTCATGTCTTGATTTTTTTTCCTGCTGCATGAAGACTTCTCAAAGCTCAAATGCTCTACCTCCATATCAAAATAGGTTCTTAGATTTCTGCTACCTTGAAAAGTGGTCAAAATATTTTTCTTCATCTAGGCTAACTATTCCACTCTCCTAGAACTCATAACCTAGATAACTAAATTAATTCCAGAACTTTCAATAACACCTAAGTCTCAAGCCTCACAGATTGAGCTATTGAACACTGCCTTGAATATCCAAGAAAGGAGCTGACATAACCACCTTATAGGGTGATCTAGGCAGTTCCATATAGGTTCTTTAGAACCTATGAGTCTCTGTGAGCCCCTGTGGAACCAAGTTTGTTGATTCTGTGAGTTTCCTTATAGTGGCCTTGACCTTTCTGGCTCATATGTTTCTTCCCACCCACCCACGCCCCATCTTCTGAAGGATCCCAAAGTTTCCTCTTAATGTTTGGCTTCAAGTCTCTGCACCTGTTTCCATCAGTTGGTGGATGAAGCCTGTCTAATGGCCATTGGGCTAGAGAAAATTTATGAGCACAGTATCATTTGGAATCATTTCATTGACTTTTTTCAATGTTTCTCTTTCTCCTGGGTTTCTGGGCTATCCAGTCTTGAGCTCCTTGCCCTCTAGGCAATGCCATGGGTGGGCTCTTTCTCATGTCATGGGTCTTAAGCCAGGCTGATCATTTGTTACCCTCTCCCTATGCACCAAATTTACCCCAGCACATCCTATAGGTAGGACAAATGGTAGTTTGAATGTTTTATGGCTGGGATGGTCCATCCACTGGAAGACTTGCCTGGTTACAGTAGACAGACAGTTTAGGGTCTGTATCACTCATTGCTAGGAGTCTTAGATAGGATCACCATCATAGATTCCTGGGACTTTCCATTGCACTAAGTTTCTAGCTTATGCCAGACATACCCATATGCCCACCAGATTCTAATGGTCTCTCTCTCTCATTCCTTCCCCCACTTGATCCCTTCTGTTCCTAACCATAGCCTCATCCCATTCAGATATATCCATCAGGTTCTCCTAGAGCTCTCCTTGTTACTTAGTTTCATTGGTTCTGTGTATTGTACAATGGTTACCCTTTTTTTATTTGCTAATATCTTCTTACAAGTGAGTATGTACCATGCATGTTTGGGTTAATCAATCAGGATGATGTTCTCTAGCTCCATCCACTTGATTGCAAATTTTATGATGCCACTGTTTTAAGGGATGAGCTATAGTCAATGTATAAGTGTACCACATATCTCTTTATTTGGTTAAGGGACATCTAGGTTGTTTCCAGTTTCTGGCTATTACAAGTAAAATTTGTGTAGTAAAATAGATGTACCCTAGTGATATTTTATTGCCCTGGCTGTTGTTGATTCT
>JADRCC010568538.1:0-12007 GCA_019843855.1 Hylomyscus alleni
AAAAAAAACATTCAGATAAGAAGTGGCTACTTAGAAGCAGTAATAGAATGCAGCCAAGAGAAGGAATGAACATGGTGTTTACAGAATGCTTGGAAAGTCCCTTGTTACCAACTCTAAACACAGGGAGAAAGAATGAGAAGGCCTCAAAGAGCTATGTAACACATCTTTCTGGCAATGATCAAACTCAAAGTGTGGCTTTTGTCTAAGTCTGATGACCTCCAATGACATGCCAGCCTAGTGAGAGAGTCCGTATGAAAAGGAGCAAGGATATGAGGTTTGAAGATTATGTTCACGTGAAAAACTGTGTGTTTATGGACACACACAAAAAATAATGAAAGCAAGTCAATCCACAGCCAATTAGCTTCTCAGGGGACTTATAGTGCCAAAAAAAGAGACAAATCCCAAGGAAAAGACAACTTTAAATGTTGGACCATAGTGCTTTGAGTCTTATATGCATTCCTGAATGGGACAGGAAGCAAAGCTGTGCAGCCCTGGGAAGTCATCCACCACTCAGGAAGGACACAGTGGTGGAGTCCTAAAGATTACAGTCAAGGAGTCCCTACTAGAGAACACGGTCAAGTCTAAGCAAGTCACTCCATTCAGCCCAGAGAATTTTGGTGATGCTCTCTGAGAGGCCTTCAAGCACAGCTATAATTTCCATTCTCAAAATGGAAATCTGAATTATAATAATCTTATCCCTTGCCTCTGCTTCATCATGTGCTATGGTGTGTGTGTGTGTGAGTGTGTGTGTGTGTGTGTGTGTGTGTGTGTGTGTGTGTGTTGGGTGAGATTGAAAAAGCTGTATCCACATGCCTCTGCTTCATCATGTGCTATGGTATGTGTATGTGTGTGTGTGTGTGTGTGTGTGTGTGTGTGTGTATGTGTGTGTGTATGTTGGGTAAGGTTGAAAAAGCTGTATCCTCATGCCTCTCATATGTATATTTCAGAAGCTATGTTTAGAGCTGACGAATAGTGTCTTGATAATTCAAAGCAGATGCAGTGAATAAACTGGTGATTGACTATGTCTTCTAGGGACCATCCAACAAATAATGAATCATAGAGTTCACCAGACTAGGGCAACTATTTGTTTACTAATTGCCTTCCTTCAAGGCACTCTCATCCAGATTGCCTTTCTTAGTCTGCCTTTCCTGTCTCACGAAAAGTATTTCTGATGGTATATACTCTATCTTCAGAGTTCTTCATGATGATCTTAGAAGCCATATGGCAAAGACTTCAGAACCTTCATCCACCCGAATCCCTGAATGGCTACATGGTTGGAACCCATTCCTTCTCTACCTGTTCAAATCAAGTCGAAGTGAAAATATGCCCTGGTTAATGAAATCACTGAGATTTGAGTTTGACATTATAGGAGCCAACAGACATTCATCCAGGAGCTGTTATCTTCAAGGAATGAAGATGATATGCCCCTGGGGAAAGGACTTTAGATGACTGTACTTGGCCTCATAGCAGATAGTTTTGTGTTATAGATTTGTGGATGAAGGAGAAAAAGCAATCTAGAAGTATGAAAGATAATTAAGAAAAAAATGGCCACAAGCCCTCAAAGGCCTGCTAACATGAAGAGTGTAGAGAATAAAGTATCCACCTTTTATGAAGGATGAAAGTGTGGCCAGGCCACCCAAGAATAGCCACATTTTACCTGAAGAAGAATGGGAAAAGGACATCCATATGCTGAATGAGAAACAACATGAAAAGACCGTACAGGAATTAAAATCTGATGGAGGGAGATGGCCTTGAAATTCTGACCTCTGCAGGGTGATGACTGATGTGGACAGGTTAGAAGATTGGTGGTTCCCAATGCTGGGAGGCTCAAGTTGTTGCCTGTTGAGGGGTCAGGAGCTGGTCAGTTCATGCCCATGACTACTGATAATTGAGGATCAGACTCCTGCAATATCCAGTTTAATTGAAAGTACAAGCAATGTTCTGCCCTGTAGAGTGAGACCTAGAAAGGGGTGGTTTTACTCAGACTCTGGCCAAAGGTTAGTTTCGTTCCAGGCAGTCAGTCCTGCCCCACTTTGTTGCGGTAAATCTCCAACCCAAATATGCCCCAGCAATGAAAACACAACTCAATTAATTCGAATACAAGCTGTGTGCCCAGATTGGGCAGATCTACCACTACACTACCATCTTCCCCATCTATGAGACCCCTTATAGCTTGCGGTTTCTCCAGGCCACGTGCTTCTGCTCCTCTTTCCTCCCACCTCCTCCTCTGTCTCCCTCTCTCTCCCACTCCTCCTTCTTTTTAACAACTTTC
This sequence comes from Hylomyscus alleni, assembly GCA_019843855.1. NCBI lineage: Eukaryota > Metazoa > Chordata > Mammalia > Rodentia > Muridae > Hylomyscus > Hylomyscus alleni. The sequence goes on from JADRCC010568538.1 coordinate 2,273, forward strand.
ATCTCCACCTTCCCTTTCACTGCCCAATCACAGGCTGTAGCCTTTATTTTACAAATTAAGTGGGGGAAAGGTTTACAGGAAATCACCTGAGTGCTGACTCATTCCTTGTTCACAGCCCCTCACAGGAGAAGGGAATTAGCATCAAATCACAAATAGCCCCAGAACTATCAGCAACAGCCCTTAGCTCCTCCTATGCTCTCTAAGCTTCCTTAGAAATGTTTTCTTGTGCATTGAACTCATGTACTTATTGTATACTTTCTAAAGACAGGCTGTCCTGGGAGCTACTGTAACCCTGTGTACCCACACCAACTGAGGAATAATTTTCATTTTTGTGAACAGTCACAGATTAGATCCACCCATCAGCACAGCATTTCCTATTTAGCGTTGCTTCATTCATATTAGACCCTGTTGCAATCACTCCGCCCATTTACTTCAAGCACAACCTTTAGGACTGTCAGGGTTCATTTGTTTGTTTATTGCAGTGTTTATAACATATAATTATTTCTGAAGATTTTTTTCTGCGTTCATAATTCTAGACTGTCCAAGTTCATAAAATTTGAAAAGAAATCATTGTTATCCCCCATTCTTGCTATTGAGAACTCAGCTATCTCTGTTATTGTATTGTAACATTTTATTTGTGTCTTAAACACTGACCTAGCATTTGCCATGGGCTACTCTGTTTTAAGCTCTTACTGGATGTGAGCTTATTTGATTCTGTTTTATCCTTTGAATTTAAGGCTTGCTGCTTCCATCACAATGAAGCACGTTTGCCTGGTTGCCACCAATTAAACATCTGGGTAGACTCTGGTGTTGGGCTGTCTGCCTTAAATTCCTGCACTGTGTTCTCTCTCTCTCTCTCTCTCTCTCTCTCTCTCTCTCTCTCTCTCTCTCTCTCTCTCTCTTCCCTTATTTATTTTCATTGAAGAAAGAAATATTTTCATTTGTTTCTGAAAAGTTGTCTTCTCTTTTAAAATATTCTTTCAAGATCATCAATTTGGGAGATGACTTGGTGGGTGAGAGAGCTTGCTTTGCAAGCCTGAAGACTTTAAGTTCAAATGCCCAACACCAGATGCAGTGACATATGTGTAACACTTTTAATGGAGTAGAGTTGAGACAGGAGGATGGAGGTAAGTCACTGGCCAGCCAGTGCAGTTGAAAAAGTGAGCCTCCAATCTAGTGAGAAAGTCTATCTCACCAGAGCAATCAAGGAAGAGACTCTACATCCTCCTCTGGCCTCCTCACAGGCACATACCCATAAGCCCAGATACATGCAACACACACACACACAATCATATCACATATAAGATACATATCACATACCCACAAACAAAACAGTTTTAAAAGAATTGATTTTTCCATGCATTTCATGCCTGTGCTCTGTTTCACGTCCTTTACCCTCCATGGTACTTTCTGTACCATAATCTGGATCCTCTCTTGGGATTGATCTTCCATTTGATTATTTTTGGCTGTGAAAAGTCATTCCAATTCATGTCTAAATGATTTCTTTTTTCACACTTGGAAGTTCCATCTAGCTCATTTTAAGTAAAAGTTCCCACATCTTGATTCCTACTTTTCTTCAAGGATCCCTTAGTTTATCCCATGTTCATTTAAACCCTGTGGACTTTTCATTTGGCCACTTTATCTCTCACATCTGTAAATGGGATTCGTTGCTTTATTGTTTCCATGAGTCTGACTCTCAAGCCTGTGTTTTCTTTTGTCTCTGTGACTTTTTTTTAAGTGGTGAGATCATGTACATTTGAATTATAATCTAGAAGAATCTTCAAAACCTGGATTTCTTTTTAAAATATACATACTTTATTGAAAATAGTTTTATATAATATATTCATAGTTTGATAGTTTGTTTTTGCCAAACTCCACATAGTCCCTATCACTGTACCCATCTCCTTCTCTCTCTCTCTCTCTCTCTCTCTCTCTCTCTCTCTCTCTCTCTCACTGGCAAACAAAAACCTAACCAAACAATAGTACAAAACAAAAAACCACAACACACACACACACACACACACACACACACACACACACAGCACACACAGAGAGAAATGCTAATATACAAGTAGAAGACCAGTAAGATAAAACAATGCCCAAACAAAGCAAGAGGAGACAGAAAGTCTCCTATTGAGTTCACTTTGTGTTGGCTATCTACTGCTGGGCATGAACCCATCCTTAAGGGTGGTTAATATTCTAATGAGACTCCATTGGAGAAAACTGAGTTCTCCTTTGCAAGCAGCTGTAGCTGGTAGGTTAGGGATGGGAGCCCGTGCCCACCTCCTTCTCCCAGTGTCAGGACTCCGTCTGGCTTGAACTGGTGGCAGCATGCACAAGGCCTGCATAAGTTTCCAATTTATAAGCCTTCAGGAGGCTCAGTGCTTGCTTCTGGGCAGGCACCGGAGCTTGTCCATATAGGAACACTTTAACTATTTAACACATGTTTTCAACTTCAAGATTTGGAGTTTTCCTTTCTCCAGTCACATAGACCTGTGACTTCTGACTTCTGACTTCTGACCTATAGAAATTGGTATCAGTTCATTATCATCGTGGTGGGAAACAAGACAGTGTACAGACAGACAAAGAGGAAGAGCTGAGAGGTCTACTGCATCTTGATCTGAAGGGAGCCAGAAGGAGACTTTCAACCACAGACACACAGAAGAAGGGTCTCTTTTGCACTGGGCAGAACCTGAGCATAGGAGAAGATCTCAAAACCCATCTCCCATCCCCACAGTGGAATGTGGGAATTACTTCAACTAGCCCACATCTACACCAATAAGGCCAGAACTTCTGATAGTGCCACTCCCATGGGCCAAGCATTCAAACACATGGGCCCTACCTGTCTTCCGGAGTTGGAAGTGAGGTCACTCAGAGTCAACCACACAGACTCTGGGAGCAGGTGAGAAATGCCACAGCAAGCTCTTATGAACACTGCTGTAAGCTCCTTTAATATCCTTCACCTGCACCCCATTGGTCCAAAGAAAGCATATCTTCTAAAGAGCACTTTCTGTGTCAGCAGTCCTTAGTCTCTCAGGTAGTCCTCAATGAAGTCCTTCTGCAGAAAGATGCCTTTGTGGCTGCATGGCCCTGGCATTTATGCAGAGACAGTTCACCATTCCTCCTACTAGTATGAATGAAATGAAGTGACCAATCTACACCACTGACCTAAAGTCCTATACAATATATTAACTAAGTATTTCTATACAATACACAAGAAGTACTTAGTTCTATGCAGATGCTAAGTCATGGTGAGTCATTAGAATAGCTGAAGAGAAAGACAAAGGGAAGGGGAAGAGGAGGAGGAAGAGGAGGAGGAATAGGAGGCAGAGGAGGAGGAAGAGAGGAGAAACATCTAATACATAGTAAGAGCTTCAAAAGGAAGACATGAATTCTTTTTCGATGGAGCTATTTGAGATGGTTTAATCGAAGAAGCATATTAATAGTACTGTAACAATGTTAATGTTTTAAAGTTAATAATTATAAATGTAGCCTTCCAAGATGTTAAAACTGAAGCAATAGTGGTATAATGAGTGGAATGGTGGCCCCATAAAGATAAGTCCAAATACAATTTTCAGTAGCTGCCTGTAAATTGTGAACTTTTCCAAATAGAATATCTAGAGATGTAACTAGGGATCTAGAAATGAAATAATTTGGGAAAGAAGATCTGAGACACTTCTGAAGAAGAAATTTTGCCGGCGGGCTGCCCATTTGAAAGTGTTGTTCAGAGGCAAATGTCTGTACACCAAGGGATTCTAAGACATGCTCGTTAGAGCCACCAGGAGATGGAGGAGAACCAAGACAAGGTTGTCCCTTGGAGCTTATACAGGGAAGAACCTCAGCCCATCCCTCCTTTCTACACCCCTGGCCCCTGCTTCAAGGGAATAGCTTTCCAATGGTCTTAGGCTCCTAGTTTGCGGATCTTTGTTATGAAGCCTTAGTAAATAGAGATGCCAAATAGAGAGACACTCAGATACAGTGTGACATACATAAATACACCAAATGAAGGGAAACACTCAAAGTCATTGCAACTTGTGTGTTTATCCAGAACCCTCTCTTACTGTAAGGAGCCTTTCTTTAACAACATAAGGTGTTGCTTGAAAATGTTAAAGTATTTCTGAAATAAAATAAATAAAAGAAAGCTGTCGAGACCAGCACTAATCAATTGGTTTGCTTTCACAAACAGCAACAGAGTTATTAGGACAGAACTGGAGCTCTCCCATGGGGTCTTTCCAATCAGCCCCATTGTGCTCAGTGGAAGCACATTTGACCCCCCTGACTCTCTCACTGGGATGACACTGTAGGCCTGTAAACACAAGGTCTCTCCACCACATGATCCTGAGCACTCTACTGGCTACCAGGTTGACCACGTGATTGAGACTGAGCCCAGGAGCCCACTTGTTTCCATGGAGCTGGCCACAATGTCAATAGTATATTTCCCTTATGAGATATTGCAGGATTGCCTTAATAGACAAGAGCGCTAGTATGCTAATAGGTATATAGGTTGTATTTATGTCTAATATAAAATACATTTCCTTTCATTAAGATAAGCACACTGCCATAGAAGAATATGCAGTGGTTATATTATTCTGGAAAACAATCCAAACACATGCATTTTTAAGAGATTAAATGGCATATAAAAAAACTAAAAGAAATATTTTTATCTTTCTCTGAGTGAATTGATTATAGAGACTCTGATACATAAATAGAATTGCAGCTTCAGGGACTCTCGAAATCTTCCACTAAGCACTGCTGGCCTGGAGGACCACACCTTAACGCACTGTTTGGTTAAGTTATTTGCCCAAAATACTCAACTCCCTCACGGCTTGTTCATCTGGGCTTTGTATTCAAATACATAACTGGAGCCCGGTCAGTGATGTACCTTTAAAATAGTCTTTTAGACACAGATTAGGCACTTTAGTGATTGTCAAGCAATTGACATTTAATGTAACTTGGGTTATTTATTATTCTGTGTCTCTCCAGTGAGAGCACATTTGTAACAAAACTCTTGGCAGGTGGTTAACACGGCGCTCTGTCTAATCACGGTGCTTGACAAAGCTCAGCTGGTTGATGTACACGAATCTCTGCTAGATTCAGACTATTTTGACTGAAAAGGCCTAGGACTCCCTTAGGCTAGTTCTTGGCATGGAGGTTGATTGTAAAAATATGTGTGATGGTAAAGAGAAAGAATTATGGCAGGGATCTTAGTCTAGTCTCCTTGACATGGGATGCAGGCTGTCTGGTTAGTTTCGTTATCACTCCACAGTTGTTCTTTGTTTTCCTCTCTATCGATCTACCTATTCCTATTGCTCTCTACTAGATTCTCTGCATAGTTAGGTGAATCTGATTAGCAAGCATAATTTTCTTTACCTGGGCAAGGATTTTCAACACTAAGTGAAGTAATGAAGCTTTCCATTGGTAGATTGAAAGGACATGGGTCTTGGGACCCTCCTAGTCCACATCTGGGAAGGGTCTCCTGGTCCAGAATGTAGCTGGTCAGGTCATGGTTATATTATTACCAAAGCCTATGAATAAGAAAGTCCCTCTGATTGACAGGTATAGAACAAAAAAAAAAAATCACTTTCTACCAAGTCTCCTTGAGTAATTTCTGATTATAGCAGGCATTTGAAACATGTCTTTGAAATACATTCTGCAGCTCGCAAGGTTTCTTCTCTTACATATTTTTCTTCATTAATTCTTTGATGCCATTTCCCCCATAGTTTTACATGTAATATTATATTCTCAATGGAGCATTGTAATAGAGCCATAAAAAATGAAGGATAACAGTGGAGGGCTATTAATCTCCTATCCAAGAATGTGAGAATAACATCTTAATCCCACATCGCAGAGGGTGGGAATAGATACGGGAAGGAAGTTCTGCCTTGGGTGAAACAGCAGCGATAGTCTTATAAATTCAGATGTCTGCAAGTACTTGCCCACTTGACTGGGCTAGAATGTAGCAACTGATACTTTTATTTTTTGAACACAACCTATATTTTCAGAAAATCTTGGACAGAGTTTTTTTTTTTTTTTGTTTTTTTTTTTTTTTTTTTGAGACAGGGTTTCTCTGTGTATCCCTGGCTGTTCTGGAACTCACTCTGTAGACTGGGCTGGCCTTGAACTCAGAAATCCGCCTGCCTCTGCCTCCAAAGTGCTGGGGTTAAAGGCTTGTGCCTCCCCCGCCCGGCATTGGACAGAGGTTTTTGTTTTACCTTAAATAGGTTACACATTTTTTTTTTAATTTTTGTCTTCTTCTTCTTCTTTTTTTTAATCCACAAATGGGATATTGTATGTTAAATTTCCAAAGGCAAACATACACGTCTTAGACTGATCTTACCAAAAGATTGTCTCTAAAACATTTGTCTTCTAAAATGCTTTTATTTTAAAAACTGCTAACAATTCTAATACAATTTTTAAAGCCAGAGTTTCTTTGTTTTAAAGCAGAGGTCCCACTTGCACTTTTTGCTAGTTGATGCCCTCTAACTTCTGAAGCCCTGTCTTAAATTTTAGAATTTTATTCATCCGTAAAACGATTTTCAGAATGACTTCTGTCTTGAATAGGTTACTAAATCAGTATATTGTATTGACCTTCCTATTTGGATTCCTCTAACAAAGAGGAGTATTCTGCCTTAGGGGTTAGTTTTTTATTCTATTTTCATTATTCCTGGAACTCATCGGAGCATACTTATTCTTCTTATTTATTGGAGTTGATGCACATGGTGCCATGTCCTCAAAAGATCATCATAAGAACTTAATTGCTTCAATGTCCTTTGCTATTTTATAGATTCTAAGTAATATCCACATTTATGCAATTATTTCCCAATGGGGTAGGACCATCAGAGATAAGAGTTCATGATTCTAGTGAATTATTGTATGTAAGCATTTACCAATGCTATCATTTATTGTCAAAAATAATGCATAAACAATTATAAATGATTCAAATGATTAAAAAGATGCTAAATTTGTGTACTACAAGACTGACATGATTTTATAAAATGAACTAAAACAGTACCTTTTTAATACCTAAATCCTCTGAAATGACATGACTATTTATTGTTTTATGCTAGAGCAGTGTCTGTGCCTTCCTTCCTTCATAAGGGCAGGCAGGAAGAGTAATGTGCCCTTGCATTGAGCCAGAGTCAAAGCTGTCTCAACCTGACCTTTGTCCTGGTTTTTATGGTAGCTTGACATTACATAGAGTCATCCTGGAAGAGGACGCACAGCTTATGAATTGTCTAGACCAGATTGGCCTGTGGTCAGATTAGTCTCAATTGATGATTGATATGGGAAGGTCCAGCCTGCCAGCAGCAGCACTGTTCTGTACATATGAAAATCAGCTGATCATGAGATACTGAACAAACCAATAAGCATCCTTCTGTGATGGCTTCTGCTTCAGGTTCTTGCCCAATTTCCTTCGGTGGTAGAATGTGAACTGGAATTGTAAGCACAATAATGCTTTTATTCTCTTACGTTGTTTTTGGCTTTGGTGTTTATCACAGCAACCGAAAGCCAATGAGGATAGTCTTAGACTTAAGACTTTCGTAAATGACACCATGAGATCATACATTTACAACAACGTGCAAAATCTTGTCACTAAATGTGAAACTCCAACACCAAAAGACAGGCTTTTTATGAGCTCTTTGCAACAAAAAATGGCTGAAATCTAATTTAATATTACCTGTAAAACTGCAGGAAGAAACTCTCTTTAAGAGACGTAATATGACCTGCAATGAGCTCTATGAAAGCCATTATAGGAGGTGGGGGCAGGGTGAACATCTGGATTCCCTCTATATCATCAAAAGCCTCTGGTTTGGCCCCTTAGGAATTTATTTATTCGTTTTTCCAGTCAACCATAAGATTAGAAAGAGGAAGGTGAAGAGGGGGTGAGAAAACAACTTTGATTTGATTAAACTTTTATTCCAGTAAAAAATGAATATATTGTGGTCACATCGAAATGAAAATAAGAACAAGGAAGCAAATATTGCAGTGCCCCCAAAAATAACCACTAATGAGCTGTGTTTGTGTCGACAGCCATTAAAATGGTTTCTTGTCTTTTCTGTTTTTTCTTTTGTGACACATACCATGGCACAGCACAATGAGTAAAGGGAATTATTTTATTTATAAAGAGTCAGGATCCAACTCTCCCCAATTGTTCTCCCAAGTTTGTTCCTAGGCACTTCTCACTGGGCGTTTAAAATGGCAAAGAATGACTGGCATCATCCTACCTTATGTATGACCCAATTAAATTTCACTCATTTCTGTGGGTCTCAAAGATGGCATGTAGAATAACATGTTAAAGAGCACCAGTGGGAAACATTTCCTACGGACCTTCTGTGTAGGTTTGCACTGTATAATTTAGCTTCAATTAACTTCAGGGGGCGAACAGCCTAGAAGAGGCATGCTCTGTAATTTCCAGCAGAATTTCAGAATAAAGATCACATATGGAACACTTTTGGTCTAATAGTTTTACCTTTTTCTCAACTTTCTGAAGACTATGAATAGATAGATAGATAGATGATAGATAGATAGATAGATAGATAGATAGATAGATGATAGATAGCTTGTTTGTCTTATTTTTTTTTCCGAAACACTATCATAAACCTCTGAGATTGAAAACAAGATGCAGAGCAAAGAGAGCACTAATGACTTCAATGAGGGCAACTCAGAACTGTGTGAATTGGAAGTGAGCCAAACATTCCATGCGTTTGTCCTGCAGAACAGCATCTGTCATCTTATAGGTTCACAGCAGGATATTCCCTTTCTTTTTTTTTTTTAATCAGTGCCCATAATCCAGACATAAACAGCAGAAAAACCAAGATTGGGATGCGGGTTCTCACCTCCTGCCTCCTCTGTGCTATAGCTTGTGTACAAGGCAGCTCATGGTCTCACCTCCTGCCTCCTCTGTGCTATAGCTTGTGTACAAGGCAGCTCATGGCATTGTTCCAGTTCTGTAGCATGTGCATCCATTGCCTGTGTGTGCAGAGGCAACTGAAGCTGAGGACTCACTGAATCTCTCCTTGAGCAGCATGTTTGCCATGGAAGAGGCAAGGTCTACTTAACCACAAAACAGAACTTGAATGTCTCTTTTTGCCTCAAACAGTGTTCACATGTGACACCAGCAACCAAATAAGAGTAATTTACACTGGCAGTAAGCCGACCTTGATGAAACTAGGGTTAGAGTTTCCATTCATTTTCAAACCACGTGGAATAATACTGCCTTTATTTTCCTAATATAGCCCTTGCAGATTAGTTTATATCATCTTTGTGGGTTAAACCTGCCTTGGGATAGATGTAGTTCACTCTTGAAAATCTCTAAAGCCTAGCAGGGGAACTTAAGCTTCACTTGCAAAGGTTCATTAAACTATGTATACACAATTTAGGATTAAATAGTTCACATTCTTCTCTCTCTAACCTATCGCCTAAGCTCTTTTTCACCTCCTTATTTCACCATATTGTAGAGATATCTTATACTTTTTGGCAAATTTAATTTTCTTTAGAATGTGCAAGGCTTTCACTATTTTACCAGGACCATTTTTCTGCTCATGAGAAATCTAAGACAATAGGAACCTCTGTCCTGCTCATTTGCACATCTCCAGGCTGCCCATCACTTGCTTTCGTTGTTATTGAATGCACGAGGCTCTTCCAGCATGAAACACGGTGGGGCAGCATCAGGTCCAAGGACCAACAGCTGCTGAGATATAGGAAAACTTTATTTCTAGTGATTCATAATAAAAA
>JADRCC010568539.1:8897-20365 GCA_019843855.1 Hylomyscus alleni
TATCTATCTATCTATCTATCTATCTATCTATCTATCTATCTATCTATGTCTTTACCCATGAGTCATTGCAGTTTACTAGAAGAGTGGATGGTGGTATATACTCATTTGCTACAAAGTCACATGGTACAAAATCAAATAGTAAAATTTCCTTTTGAAAACCAGTAGAGGACTATGTTGTTTACTGCTTTCTCAGCTTTGAAGAAAATTCTTTAGTCTTCTGAATCCTTGCCACACCTTCCCTGCTGAGTGCACACAACTGAAGAGGGAGCATCCCCTGGGAGGTCACCTAGCACTATTCCATCTGAACGAGGCCATCTTTGACTTCAAAGTGAACAGGCTATTCTGAAAAGGCTTAAATACAGACTTTTTTCTTCAATTTAATTGATAACATGCCGGATTCCAAGTGTAGTTTATGTAGTTTATTGATTGCAAGCGTGCCTCTCATTGGTGTGACCTAAGCCCAAGCATCACATAAAAGAAAAAAAAAATTACACGTAGATCATACATCATTTGTTGAGAAGTTAATTAGTACCCTACACATGTATCACGGTTTCTAATAACATACATTTACTTAATGAATAATTTTTTTTTAATGCTGGAGAGTAAGTTACAGGTTGTCTTAGTTAATGTTTCTAACACTGTGATAAAACATCATAATCAAAATCAACTTGGGGAGGAAAATGTAGTCTTAATCATCAAAGGAACTCAGGGTAGAGGAACTTATACGGAGGCCATATTGCATTCTCAGCCCTCCTGAGACCCTTTAATGCAGTTCCTCAGGTTGTGATGGCCCTCATCCATAAAATTACTTCCATTGCTACTACGAAACTGTAATTTTGCTAATGTTATTAATCATAATGTAAATAGTTTGGGAGATAAAGCTTTGCCAAAGGGGTTTGGACACATAGGCTGAGAACCACTGCCACAGAGAAAGGTTGCTGCTGCTTTCTGGCTTGTTCTTCGTGGCTTGCTCATCTGTCTTTCTTCTAACACCCAGGGCTACCAGCCTGAGGGTGTCATAGCCCAGAATGGGTTAGGCCCTCTCACTTCCATCATCTATCCAGAAAATGGACTACAAACTTGCCTCCAAGCCAATCTGATGGAGACTTTCTCAACAGTGTTCCTCCTTTCCAGGTGACTTTAGCTTGTATAAAACTTACCTAAAACTAGCCAGTGCATGGGTGTAGAGTCTCCTACTAGGTGAGAGCAAATATCATATAATTCAAACATTTTCTTTTTCTATAATATCTGATAGATGCTTTTAAAATTAGCATGCAGTAATTAAATTGTTTTTGGGGATGTTGATATAGGGAAAATAATGAGAAGTGTGCAAAAATGTATAATTGTAGCCATTGTTCTTAAGTATTGAATTTACATTTTTTTTTTTAAAGATAGAACCTAAGGAAATCAAGAGATGGGGGAAGGAAACACATGTCCAGGCTAAAGATACTTCCTACTAAAGAACGAAAGACCTATGAGTACAGATAAGAAAGCTCAAGATGCTTCAACGATCTGGTTTTCTAGAGTACAAAAGCCATTCCTAATCTTCTCGTCTTGGGGCTATTCAATGATTGCATGATTTATTGATTAGCCCATGAGAAGTGTATGTGAAGCCTAAATCAAGAAATGCATGATCAGGGCTGGATATATATCTTAGTGGTTAAGGGCATTGGCAGCTTTTCCAAAGACTGGTTTGGGTCCTGGGACCCACATGATGTCTCTATCGATAACCCCAGTCCTCGGGCATCCAATTCCCTCTTCTTCTGTCCTCTACAAGCAATGGGCACACATACAGTATACAAACATAAGTCGGACACTAATACATGTCAATATTTTTATAAAGGGAGAGAAATGCATGGGTAGGCTCCAGAGAGAGCTTTGTGGATATGATGCTTGCTGCTCAAGAGTAAGGACTGAAGTTTGATTCTCAGAACGCAAATAAAAACCTGGCAAGCATGGTTGCATCCTGTAATCTCAGCACTCAGAAGCAAAAATGGGGATCACTGGGGCAAGCCAGCTAGTTAGACCAGTTGGTACAAGCAGCCTCTAGGATCAGTGAGAGTCTGTCCACGCAATTAAAGTGGAAAACAAGGAAGACACCAGAATCAGATTTAGGCCTATACACACATGTGCACACACATACATGCTCATGCCACAATTGCATACAACACCCATGTTGAATATATATGTAAGTGTATACACAGAACAAATACATATACAGAAAGTAAAATTTCAGAGAGATAAATTACATGTAGATATGAAATTGTCAAAAATAATTTATATTTTTTAAAAAGAAAATAAAACCTGAAATGTACAAACAAGGCACAAATGAAAATGTTGAGAAATTGGCATGATATTCATTTACAAGGGGGAATTAAAGAAAATGACAAAAAAATTTAAGAGTGTGTGTGTCTATGTGTTTGTGTGTGTGTGTGTGTGTGTGTGTGTGTGTGTGTGTGTGTGTGTAAGATGTCTAAACAGCCCAGAAGTACTACATCCTACTCTGAGTATCATTTCACAAAGTGAATGAACAAGGATGGGATCTGTTAGTAGTGTTAGTCTTCAGATCAGAAAGTAAAGCAAGAGTGAATGAAGTCTGTAGAGAAGTGGGTGGGCAGAGGCTCAGCAAGCACACAGAGCTTCATTTATAAACCTGCTAGCAGCCTGACAGGTGAAAGAGGCTGAGCCACCTGAAAGATCACATTCAGTGGCTGGCATTTCTGGATGCCCAGCTGGGTCTTTTCAACAGACACTGTTCTAAGTTAATTTTGAATTGCATGCTTCCTTCAACACAGCTTTATAAATCTTGTACAGCATCAATATTTGCCAAACACCTGCCACCATCATTTGTCTAGAGTTTGCTAGATTCAGCAAGTCCTGACAGAGGATATTTTATGTGGATGTTTAGTCCTCTACTTTGGACTCACATATATTGATGATATGCTAATGGGTTTGGTTTTGTCTCGTCAACAGCATAAATTAATTTAGTCCTACCAAGAGGATTATTTTGGAAAGAGAGACTATTATCCTCAGTATGCCTATGGCTTGGGGGTACAAGTGAATAAATTTCTAACACAGGTATAGAATGAAAAATACAGAGACACACACATTTGCTTAAAGTGACTTTCTTTCCTGGTGCCTGTACTAGATAAGAGTTGGTTCAAGCACATTTTTTCACTCTTGAGCCCCTGAAACCAATACTTCAGAATATATCACAGTGAGCTTTGAATTAAGTGTATATTTCATTGTGAAATAGTGTCTTCTAGGAAAAGGTACATGTTTTTACTAGTAAAGACAGATTTGTGACTGTCTATCATAGTTTCTTAGTAACTTAGGTTAATTAGAAAATTGCTAATGGCTCCAGAGAGCAAAGTAGTATAATTGCATGTCAAATGTGAATAAAATAAAAGCACCATTTGGATCAAAAGTACATGAGAATATTTTTAAAGACTCCTAAGTCATGGTTTGGGAAACATGATTGAAGGAAACCCAGACACAATTCACTCCATAACATAATATAAGGGAATTTCTCATTGAATTGTGGATTCCTTGAATACTCGATACCCAGCTAGCTTGAAAACTCCATTACTGAGAATGTTTTGAAATCCAGATTTATAAAGAGATTGCAAAGTGAGAGTAGGCACAAGGCCTTCACAGGGAACCAGCAAGTGGCTAGTCTGCCTGAAGCAGATTATGATGTGTATTTTGGCAAGAGCTAGAGACAACTGAAGGGCCCACAGCAAGCAGCCCTGACAACTCAAAGAGGATTGAAGGAGTCCTGCAGACCAGCAACTGTTACAAGCATTGATGCAGGAAGGTATAAACACAGTGACATTGGTTTCGAGGAAGGATTCACACCAACATGAGCAATGAGGCTCTGTCTGTTGAGGGAGGAACAAGGAAGCTGTGATCAGAAATAAAAAAGATATTATGAAAAAGAAAAAAAGCAAAACAGAGAGTTTCATGTGTCTATGAGCATGAAGCAAAAATGTGTGGACTGTAAGACACCCAACCCTTTGCACTTGTAGTTCAAGACAACAGCAAGGCTATAAAGTAAGGCCCTGGCATGCATCCCCAGCAACACCTAAAGGGAGAGGGTGAACTGTAGACAGGGCTTACATCTTCTTTTTGTCTGACTCTACAGAGATGCAATAAAACCAGAGTCTGGGGCTCAGCTCTATGGGATTTTATTCAGGAGTCCAGAAAAGGCTCACCAGTCAGATGTAGTTTTTAACCATCAGGTAATTCTGGTGCCACCAGTTCATGGAATACAGTGGAAAAACAAAGTAAACCCAGGTAAGTCTTTCTTCAAACAAATGTAAAGATGTCTGCCTCTTATGGGAAACTATCAGGGGTTTCAAATTCCATGTCTGGGCATCATATTACAAGTGAGTATGAATTTCTATAAAAAGAGATAGTGAGTTTTCTCAATATATTCTTCAGCTGAAGGTTCTCTTAAAATTAGAGATTTATTTTGAAAGGTTACAGCATTTTTAGAGTTTCCACTTATTTTTCTACACATTGTTCTTTCCTTACTACCTTTAAATTATTAACTGCAATCTGTAATAATAGCTAATCTCTAGGAGAGGCAGACACTACCAACCAGGATATTTGATGATAAGCCTGACCTTCATTTCACGGTGACAGTGGAGAAAGGTCAGAGTACTTATAAAAGAACCTATGATTATAGTTCATAAAATCTCCACTCTCTCCATCCACTCCTGTCAGTTTTATCACTCAGTGTTTTTAGCCTACTACTATGAACAAGTAATCACAGAAACATTTATTCATTAACTGCAAAATTGTGAAGATGAATGCGCAACATAAGTTGATCCTTCACAGTTTTTTCAAAATGAAGGAACACAACCTTCTATGGGGGATGTGTAAACAGCAAAACTATGGCGCCCATGGTGAAATATCCAGATGAATGTTGATATAGATTAGATGTGATCAAGTTAAGAATAACTCCAGTGAGGGAAAATTCCAGCATACACAGTGTTTAATTTCCTCTTTGAGAGACCAGCATACTTCACTAAGAACTTGAGAACTATTTGGGGGTGAGATGGAGAGACTATGGTAACAGCCTTCTTTAATTCTTAACTGGATTTCAATGACTTATAAAAGAGAGTGGTTTGCAATAATTCTCTATGAAGAATAGTGTGAAACTTTTTTTTACAAAGTGCTTTAGAAGAACTAGCCACAAGGCAATTTGGAGCCCTTTAAAAAAAAATTCAGTTAATCCTTGCAACAACTCTGTGATCTCGTTACTACTGTTACATTTATGTTATAAGTGAGGAAATCAGGAGACAGGTAGACGAAATGACTGGACATGAAGTCAGCTCATGTGCTTTTACAACTACATTCCACTACTATACCCTCTCAGATATTCCACATGTAATCTACATGTTTCCCAGAGCAAGAAATGGTTAACGACCTTGCAGAGGCTAATGACTGAGAGAACACTCTGTATGCTGAAATGTCTGAGGATATATAAGCTCTTATCAGTAATATGCATAATATGATTAATCTGGCAGCTACGAACCAATTTAATGTCTAAAACAATTTGTTAAACACTCAACCTTAATTTTCTAGGGTTGTAAACAATTACCATTTATGATTTACTGTTTAGTGAAAAGACAAAAATGTCTCAAAATATTTCATCTGTTCTATGGTCAGGGATACATAGGAATCAAGTAAAACATTCTTCTGAGTCCTGGTGTCCAACATGATCTAGAATCACCCTGGATCCTGTCCTCCTAAACTCAAGGCAGATACATCCAGTTGTGGGTCGTCCTTCTGTGACTCCTGTGTTTCAGATGTAAAGGTGAATGATGTTCTATCACTTTAAATTACAAATGCCCGGCATAAGTAAATGCATGTTGATTGGAGCCTTGGGTCTTAAGCCCAATTCCAAAGTACAATACCCAGAATTATGTGCATGCTCATGCTTTGCTTTAGAGGGAAAGCCTTACCTCTGGAAAACATTTTAGTTACTAAAGTGAGTTACTTGACAGTTCTTGGAATAATTTCCACTTTGAAAGATCCATATCAGCTGTCTTAATTTGGAGAGCACCTGCCCATCCTTCATAACTAAAGGATAATCAAAGAATCCCTTGATTTCCTCACGTTCGGATAGCCACTGTGTCTTGCAATATGATGTTTCCTTGTCTGAATAATGGTCCTTGCAACCAGAGTGAACCACTTGAAGACAAATACGACTGTCAATTAAATTTCTCAGAAGGAAAAAAAAAAGAAGGAAGATCGCAGAAAAAGAGGGACAATTGCACTCATGTTAAAGCTTCTACAAGGCCAAATGATTGAATATCAAGAGGATGAAGAGTCAATATGTCGTAGACTGATGCTAATTCATTTAGGACTATTTTAATCCCTCTGAAAGCCATTCATTACCCACATCTGCATCTAACCTAACACCACTGTGACCTTCAAAATCTAAAAGTGTGCTCTTAACAAACCATTAGCTTCCACCAGTCCAAAAGCTAACAATGCAATCAGACACCATCTAAAAACTATAGCAGAGTTTTCCCCACTTGCTGTGACCACCTACCTATGCATCACCCTGTAAAAATATTGTAGAAATACTGTAACTCCGTAACTGACAGAAAGCGCATGTAACCACTCCCACAGTATAATACAGTCTTTGGGAACTCTGAATCTGTGTTTGTGGACATGGTCACTCATCCACAGCTCTGGAATTAACTATCTTGTATAGACATGGAAGAGAGAATTGTGATTCCATTAGTGCTGTGCTGTATTCCCATTGTCCTTCCTGGACCTCCAACCCTCAGAAGCAGGGCTAGCCACAGCTACCTCCTCTGTGGGTCTTTTTTTTTTTTTTCAACTGTGACTCCAGACAGGATCCAAAGAGGAGGTGGAGTTTTCCTCTCTGGGTTTTATGGAGAGTTCCTTTACCCTTCTGTGTTAGCCTCTTAAAGTATCCTCTGTGTGTCTTATGTTGAGTTGGTGAAGTGGGTAACAGAGACATGAAAGTCTTTTAATAAATACATTATGCCCATAAAAAGGGATTTAAATAATTTAGCAAAATAAAGTCGAAAATAGTTTAAAGATAGGGTCTTTGATGCCCTCATTTGTTGGCTGAATGCTCTAAATTTTTTAAACATTGATTAGGAATTTTTAACATTTCTATTTAGCATAAATACATAATAAAAGGAGCTTGTTGAACGCTAAGTAATATTCAAAGTATATTAAATAAATTATAAATATGATCATATTCAGAAGGTTGAATTATGGTCTCCGTATTTTAAGGTGGGCAAATAGATATGCAAATGAGATAATTTTTCCTAGAGCAAACCATGAGTAAATTAATAGCTACTTGACTTTGATCATATGATCTGAGTTTTTCTGTGAGCCTAGACATTTTCTGTGCTTACTGAATTATTTTGAAAGCAGCCTTTCTGCACTCTATTAGAAAATGAGAAATTCCTGAAACAGCACTCTACCAAACTCAAACACCTTCCCCGCCAACCTCAGTATGCTGGGGCATACAAGAGGCATTGGATACCTTCTCTCTGGTCTGAATTTGACACCAAAAGAAAATAGAAAAATAAAGGCCAACCATACACAGGTTATACAACTACAATTTCTTTGATCATTTTCATTTATAGCAGGGCTTCATATGAAAACAGGCCCTTTAAACCCACTGGTTCTGTGTGTGTGTCTCCTCCATGTTCTAGTCTCACCCAACTTTTGCCATCATCATGGAGGAAAAAATAAAGAAAGAAGGCTTAATTCCTGGCATACTTAAAAGATCTTCTGATTCCTAGACATCTGTACTACTTTGCTTTGCTTCCCTGAAATTAATGAAATGCTAAGCAGTACTTGTTTGCTCTTTTCTTTCTTGTCCAATTCTCCATTACCTGTGGTTACAGGGGGAATATTAAAAGGGAGTTTTAATTAGAGAGTAGAAAATTATGCAGCACATTCAGGAGAGCCTGGAAGTTAAAACAAGTGATATTTATAGTATGAATTAGAAATAAATTCTAGACAGGAGGTAGGGTTTTATTTGCTGTTAAATTACAGGAAGCATAATAGAAAAAGTATTTGCTTGTGCTTGTGTGTGCATGTGTGCACGTGTGTATACACACACACACACACACATTCAAACACTTCAAAGATGTCATGACATGAGCATCTTCATTGTGAAAAGGGGACTATACCCATAACAAAAATTAAAACAATATTAAATTCTCAAAATCACATATTTTAAGGGTCCTACAAAATTAATGTAAGAAGGGAAAATCCAGAGGTAAAACATTTGATATTCATCATTCATCAGATAGAAGTTCTGTCTTTCAAAGAGGCTGCATTCTGACCACAACATAAAAGGTTGGTGTTTCCAATCTGAGGCACTAAATTAACAAGAGAAGGTCAAAATTCGGTCCACAACCATTTGTCAGTTCTATTGACTGATATGCAACTCTGAGACAAGGATTCACGTTGTTCCTGGGAAAACCAGTTTATTGCTCCTCTCCCTGCCATATCGGCCCTGTGTCTGCTACTTATTTTCAAGATAGAGAGGCTTATGTGGGAGCTAGCATTGTTCCAAATAAGCTGAAGGCTTCTCTGACAACCCAAGAAACTGACCTAATGGCATGTCACCTAATGACTTAATTTTTTTTTTTTTAAAAGCCATCACGTTCCAGTCTTGGTTTCAAAATATCATTTATGAAAGGGACAAAAGTTCAAAGTAGAGAACCCAAAAATTTAAGTGCCCATTGCATTCCACAGTCTAATAGTGAGCTCACGTGAGGTAGAGGTGGGAAGATAATTTAAACAACTAGCAGCTAAGAGGGTCTTGAGAACAGTTAGAATTCCTCCCTGTCAGATATAAACTCTGAACTCAAATCGTAGGAATAAACAAGAAGTTCTATATTGTATGGCATGATATAAGACACTCAGGAGTTCTGGGACTATCAGTGTATTGCCTGTAAAAGTTAGAGGCTCTCTGATAAATCAAAGGACACTAAAGAAACATAGCAAGTTTGATTTAATTTTTGGAGCACTTTTTTGTTTTGTTTTGATTTTTGTTTTTTGAGACGGTTTCTCTGTGTAACCCTGGCTGTCCTGGAACTCACTCTGTAGACCAGGCTGGCCTCGAACTCAGAAACCCGCCTGCCTCTGCCTCCCAAGTGCTGGGATTAAAGGCGTGCGCCCCCACTGCCCGGCTGGATCACTTTTAGAATAGCAATAAATTATATTCTTTCAGAAACTGAAGAAAATTAAATATGAGTTCTTTAATAGGTGATATTATTGACTAAATGTTAATTTATAGTTCTGAAAATGATGTAATGTGGGGTCATAGCCTTTAAAAATAAAGATTACTTAAAGTTGAAGTGTCTTGAGGCCTATGACTGTCTTCCTACAAATGGTTCCAAATAAAATTGTAGTGTGAGCACTTGTGTGTGTGTGTGAGAGAGAGAGAGAGAGAGTGGGGGGAGGGAGAGGGAGAGAGGGAGAGACAATGAGAATTGTGTGCTCTTGAACGTAGAGGTAAGAGAAGGACAACATTAACATGTTGCTAGGTTAAAATAAGTGAACTTAGGTGTCATGAACATCATTGCATTATTTTATCAACTATTCTGTACCATAAGCTCTAAGCAAAAGACGTTCCGATTCCAAAGAGCAAACAATAAGTATATGCAAAACTGTTCAGAATTCAAGACTAGAATTGTGGATAGCAGTAGAGAATATGCTTAGTATGCATGAGGTTATGTGTTAAAAATCACTAGAATCCCAAAGTAAATTCTTTCGAGCTCAGTGGTCACACAAGCTCCTCAGTGAGTTTCTCACATGAGCTATGAAAACACATAAGCGGCTCCATGTGAGCTCCTCCCCGCGTCCACGGCTCCATGTGAGCTCCTCCCCGCGTCCACGGCTCCATGTGAGCTCCTCCCCGTGTCCACGGCTCCATGTGAGCTCCTCCCCGTGTCCACGGCTCCATGTGAGCTCCTCCCCGTGTCCGTGTCCACATTCCGTCTAGCCTTGTGACCTCATGCTTTCGGCTTGCATTTCTATATTATTCTACAACTGGCTACTTAATAAAAGCTATTGATCTTAAGGCAACAATGGGGATCTAAACTCATTTCAAAATGACAGGTATAGTTTTGACAGTGTAACCTACTCGGGAGGGCTTGGGTGAGTCTCCCAGACTTCCCAGAAGGTAGCAGGGCTGTAGCTCTATAGGATGGGAGTGCTCACAAAGGCTCCATCATGGTGTGCTCACAGTCTATAAACCAAGCAGGAAAGGCTTCACCACAAAGAAAAGAGTCATTTCCCTGCAGTTGCCTACTGCCTGTGAAAATAAATCATCATCTGCTCCTCTTACGAGACAGTCAAGACGATCATCATTTGCCATTAGACTCACATGTAGCTCTCAAGTGTTTGGTCTTCATCATGCAGCCAGGGTGTTCTCATTATGAGCCAACCAGATGATGCCAACAATCTATTGTCTGAGCTCACAGATAGAATCAGAAACTGTAGAATTCAAAATTTCACATGAATCTAAGTGGATTCTACAAAAATGTCTTTTTAATTATCAGTAAATGGGGGACCTCAGATTTCCAAATGATGATTTGGTGTTACTTCTTAATAGTGTTAAATAATTTTTTGTAGTTCAAAAGAACAGTATATTACACTAGGAGAATTAAAAGATATCAATTTCTTTACCTGTGGGACCTCAATAAAAGTTTCTGACCACTCCTTTACTGATCCAAATGTTATATAATTCTGATGTTGAAGCACTTACAAATAAACCAGGCCATGATGCCTGTGTATAAATGCAAGTGTCCATGTATGTGTTTCCAAAGATGAGTGGAGGTGCATAAGATGGAATTTGGCACCAACTTGGATTTCTGTCTTTCTTTCTAAGCAGTAGAGGGGAGAGTAGGAGAAATGCTGTGTACCAGGAACCATGCTAAGCACTTAATGAGGCTTGTCTAATAATTAAGAAATTGTTATTGATCACAGATGATGAAGTTAAAACTCAGAAAAATGAATTTGCCTAACACAAGAAAACTAATAAGTAGGAGAACCGCAAATCTTCAAAGAAAAGCTGAAGGTGTTCTCCCAATATACTCAAGCATAAAGCCTCCCTTGCCAAGAGCTACACCCTAAATAGGACAACAGTAATACAGTGACTAGCACAATGACAAGGGCCACGCTAGCTACACACCTCAGAAGTGGAGAACAAGGCCGTGTTTCGTAATTAATCCTGTGTGAAAGATGGGAGTGGAAGAGTGGAATTTCCCAACTTGAGTAGAGCATTTGTATTTTTTGTGTTTCCTGGCTTGCCCACAGGGGCCTACTTTCTCACAGTGTGTTCAAATCAGACCACAAACTAATTGTCAGATGTCATTTTTATTTTTAAAGCACTAGGCATTGAATTCTTTCTAAGCTCAATAAGTAACTGAGTGGATAAGTTAAAAAAAAAA
>JADRCC010568540.1:0-23270 GCA_019843855.1 Hylomyscus alleni
TTTTACTGAAGAGACCCTGCCTCAATGAATAAGGAAGAAGAGTGGCCAAGGACTATCCTTGACACCAAACGATCTCAGTCTTACACACACACAAAGTAATAAACTTTAATAGCTACAGATTAAGGAGGTGGAGAGATATCTCAATGGGCAAGAGCACTTCATGGTTCCAGCACTCAGATGGTGGCTCACATAGAGTCTGTGACTCCAGTGCCAGGGAATCAATGCCTCTTCTGGACTCAAAAGTCCTGCATGCATGCGATACGCTTATATACATACAGGCAAAACTCTCACATAAAAAAATAGTTTTAAAATAAGGTTTAAAGGCTACAGATAGTAAGACAGATGAAGAGAAATTTGCAGACAGGTCAGGAAGGGCATTGAGAGTAGGAACATCCATCCCCAGTTAGTAGCCCCCCAACCCCTCTCCCAGTACATAGAAAAATTCTTATTGACCTTCCTGCATCCAGTCCTTTGGGGAATTGTGTGAAGACTTCATTATACAGGCATGAGTGAAATATGGAAAGTCATGTAGAAATATGTTGGGGCTGGAAATGGCTAAGTGGGTAAGAGCACTGGATACTATTATAGAGAGCCTGGGTTCTATTCCCAGCACCTACATGGCAGGTAACTAATAATGTCTGTAACTCCAATTCCAGAGGATCCTGCGCTCTCTTCTGGACTCTGCTAGCGATGAAAGCCACGGAGCACAGATGTACATGCAGGAAAAACACCCACACACATAAACAGAAACCTGAGTGAGCAAGAACGATATGGACAGTTTAGATTGCTCTGTAGAGTTCCTTGTTCCCACGGACAGAGCACAAGGGGGCTCCCTGTAGTCGGGGACAGCCGCTCCGGGGCCAGGCACCTGTGAGGATGCCTAGCCCAGGCTGCTCCTCTGCTCGGAAGCGTGGCTTGGGACCTCCCAGTCTCCAGAGCGCAGTAAGTGGAGCTAGTTGCAACCTCGCGATCTGTGAGAAGCTCGGAGAAACCTGGAGGAAGAGAGCTTGCAACATGGACCGAGCAAGGCCCCGCGCTCGGCCGCTCTCCGCCCCCCGGCAGCTACTTACAAATGAGGATAGGGACGGCAGGAGAATGCGCAGCACGTTGCACCCGAACACGAAGCTCAGCACCAGCAGCCACGCCCAGCGGTCCGTCTCGGACTCGCTCATCCTGGATCCCCAGGCACCTGCACCGCTACAGCAGCGCCATGGTGACCGCGCCTCCGCGCTCGCCTACGCCTGCGCACTGCAGCTTTGATGCGCTACGGCGGCGCCTGGGAGACAGTGTCGTCAACTGCGCCTGCGCACTGCAACTCTGCTCCGCTACAGCCGTGCCTGCGAGACGGAGTTGTCAACTACGCTTGCGCTGGCGCTGGCGCCCCGCGGCTACGGCCGCACGTCGAGACCCAGCACCCAGCTGCCGCGGTGCACGCACACCGCATCTCCTCTAGAGGGAGGTACCGGGTGTTACTTGACATTCTTGTCTTCGCCTTTCGCCTTCCCGCTTCCGTAGCCGGATGATATCCCACTCGCGAAGGCTAAACAGCTTTTAGAAAACTGTGATTGATTGTAATAGCCGAAAACTACTTATGTTCTTACTGAGTTAACTAACGCACCTTTATTCTTAAATAAATTTATTTTAGGATAAGCCTCTGCATGAATAGAAAATTACTTTATCAGCCGGGCGATGGTGGCACACGCCTTTAATCCCAGCACTTGGGAGGCAGAGGCAGGCAGATTTCTAAGTTCAAGGCCAGCCTGGTCTACAGAGTGAGTTCCAGGACAGCCAGGACTACAACAGAGAAACCCTGTCTCGAAAAAATCAAAAAAAAAGAAAGAAAGAAAGAAAGAAAGAAAGAAAGAAAGAAAGAAAGAAAGAAAGAAAGAAAGAAAGAAAGAAAGTTACTTTATCATAGCAGGTAACTAAAAACATTTTCTAACCCGTTGTCACATGTAAAATGGTTCTTCTACATTTTAAAACTAAGCACTAATAAACACGAACAATGTAAAAAATTGTAATCCTAAAAGATTACAAAAGACATCACTTAGTGACTGGTACAGATTTGCCGAGCATATGGGAAATCTTAGATATCACCCATCTTTAGCACACTCAAAATGTTTACAGTGAGCTTTTAATAAAATTATCTAGGGGGCTGGAAAGATGGCTCAGTGGTTAAGAGCACTGACTGCTCTTCCGAAGGTCCTGAGTTCAAATCCCAGCAACCACATGGTGGCTCACAACCATCTGTAATGAGATCTGACACCCTCTTCTGAAGACAGCTACAGTGTGCTTACATATAAAAAATAAATTAATTTTAAAAAATTATCTAAATTTAGGCAGTAATGAGTATTCATAACAAAAGAACCCTGGTTCACTTATAAACGGTGAATAAAGTTGGAGAGAGTTGGCTGTCTTTTCTACCATGTTAATCTGAGAAGGATAGAAATATACTTATAGAAATACTGCCTGAGTTCTACCAGCAGCAGTGGAATGAATTATCTCCATGAAAGGGTATACTGATCAGGAGACTGCCACTCCATAAGCTTCCCTTCCAGCTGGTCTACCGCAGGCTGTAGGCAGACTGCCAGGAGCTGTCCACGCTGCAGATTTAGATGGATCAAGGAAGAGCAGCCTCGTGAGAAATTAAAGCAGCGTGTCTGAGTCTCTCCCACCCCACAAACCCACCTTGACTCCCCCGTACCTGCTTGCTCTTCAATCCCAAGTCTATGCTTTTTAGAATGAAGAGGAAAGTATCAACCAGGGTCCCCACTGCACAGGAGGACCAAGCTGTTCTTGGTGAGGCAAGATGCTAACAAAATTACTGGTGACTATCCTATAATAGCAGGGGTGATGTGATGGTTTGTATATGCTCGGCCCAGAGAGTGGCACTATTAGAAGTTGTGGCCCTGTTGGAGTAGATGTGGCCCTGTGGGTGTGGGCTTTAAGACCCTTATCCTACCTGCCTAGAAGCCAGTATTCTGCTAGCTGCCTTCAGAAGAAAATGTAGAACTCTCAGCTCCTACTGCACCATGCCTGCCTGGACACTGCCATGCTCCCTCCTTGATGATAATAGACTGAACCTCTGAACCTGTAAGCCAGCCCCAGTTAAATGTTGTCCTTATAAGAGTTGCGTTAGTCATAGTGTCTCTTCACAGCTGTAAAAACCTAACAAAACAGGTGGCTAGGAGAAGCTCTTCCTGGCTCTCAGGAGCAGCTCAGTTTGACAGAGTCAGCTAAGCTCAGCTAGCTGCTGTTGACCACTCTCAAAACAGTTCTCAGTTGAAGACTGAGTTCTTTTTTGTTTGTTTGATTGGTTTGTTTTGTTTTGTTTTGTTTTGTTTTGAGACAGAGTTTCTCTGTATAGCCCTGGCTGTCCTGGAACTCACTCTGTAGACCAGGCTGGCCTCGAACTCAGAAATTCACCTGCCTCTGCCTCCCAAGTGCTGGGATTAAAGGCGTGCGCCACCACTGCCCGGAAGACTGAGTCCTAACATGTATAAAGGAAGTGTGAAAATATCAATCAAAATCTGGTACAAATACTGGCAGCAGAGCTCGTAACGATCTCTCGTTTGTGTTTCAGTTCTGCTTTTGTGACAGGGTGTGACAGTTCTGAGGTTCCTCCATCTTGTGTTCTTGCTGAGGTGAGGTGGTTCATCGGGTAAGAGCACTGACTACTCTTCCAAAGGTTCTCAGTTCAAATCCCAGCAACCACATGGTGGCTCACAACTATCCATAGTGAGATCTGATGCCTCTTCTGTTGTGTTTGAAGTCAGCTACAGTGTACTTATTTATTTGTTTTTGTTTTAGAGGGAAGTTTTGAGTTTTTTTGTTTGTTTGTTTTGTTTGTTTGTTTGGTTGGTTGGTTTCTCGAGGCAGGGTTTCTCTGTATAGCCCTGGCTGTCCTGGAACTCACTCTGTAGACCAGGCTGGCCTTGAACTCAGAAATCTGTCTGCCTCTGCCTTCCAAGTGCTGGGATTAAAAGCGTGCACCACCACTGCCCGACAGAGTATTTATTTATAACAATAAATAAATAAATCCTTGGGCCAGAGTGAATAGGGACTGAGCAAGTGAGGCCAACAGGAGTGAGTGGGGTCTACCGGAGTGAGCAGAGGTCCTAAATTCAATTCCTACCACCCAAATGAAGGCTTATAACCATCTGTACAGCTACGGTGTACATATGCATAAAATAAATAAATCTTTAAAAAAATTCAAGATTAAAGGCTGGAGAGAAGGCTCAGATTAAGAGCACTGACTGCTCTTCCAGAGGTCCTGAGTCTAATTCCGAGCAACCACAAGGTGGCTCACAACCGTCTGTAATGGGATAGGATGACTTCTGGTGTGTCTGAAGACAGCTACAACTACAGTGTACTTACATACATAAAATAAATAAATATATTTTAAAAATCAGGATTGAAACAAAACAAAAAACAAACAAAAGAGCAACAACAACAACAACAAATACAGCCTCTGACACCCTTTGCCTCCAATCCATCCTAAAACTCGGTCAATCCAAAATGAGAAGTGTTCTGCTGCAGTGTGGACTTAAACATCTGTAACACACGAAAGCAAAATTGACTAATTACCTCACATCTTACTTAGAGTCACTGATACAAAGAGGACTTTGGTAGGCTGTACTACCAGGACAGATGTATTTACATAACAAGAAAGCCCTTTCTAGGGCAAACCTAAGAGTTCTCCTTGTGTTCAGTAAGGCTAGCTGAGCACCTAGCCTGGTGCTGCCAAAACATACAGTTATCTCAAAACAAGGAACACAAGCAGGGTGGTGGTGGTGCACGCCTTTAATCACAGCACTTGGAAGGCAATACTCTAACTTTTATACAAAGAAAAGGCAAACATACTTGTGAATCCTTGTTTGGACTGTTTTAAGTGATGGAGACTTTGTTCTAGTATAACGAAAGCTAGAGTACCAGAAACAAAGGGACACAAATGACCCTTCCTCACAGTGAAGAGACATAGGCCGGGCGAGGGTGGCGCATACCTTTAATCCTAGCACTCCATCTTACATGTGAGTATGGCAGGGCAGGGGTTCCTCCATCTTACAAGTGAGTGTGACAGGGCAGGACAGGGCTGAGGTTCCTCCATCTTACATGTGAGTGTGACAGGGCTGAGGTTCCTCCATCTTACAAGTGAGTGTGACAGGGCAGGGGTTCCTCCATCTTGTATTCTTGCTCAGGCCATTTCACTTTAACTGGAATCTGTTTAACTGGAAAATCCTGTGGGAAATTATCCAGCTCTGGTCCAGGACCTAAGGCCATGATACCCCCAGCTAACTTATCTTAGCTCCTATTCAACTGCTTGCCTCTGAAACCTCCACTGCAGCTGCAGAAGGAGATAACAGGATGTGATTTTTGCCTTTAAAAGTCCCTTGGTCTAAATACTCTGGGCTGTACTTAAGTCCTGAATACCTGAATCTAGTCCTCCTAGCCATTTGGAATAAGGACTTTCAACTGGCTATAAACCAAGTCAAGCGGTGTGTGTGGTCTGTGTGAGAAATCACCAGACTCCCCTGGTCTATTCAGGTATATGACTATGTGGTATCTCCACTGCTGTTTGTCTTTGCTGTCTATGACTGTGTCTCGATGTGTGTCCCTGTGCATTTCTGTCAGTTCTGTGTTGGTCAGAGAACACATCTGAAAAGGAGGTGGAGACAGCCATCCAAAACAGCAAAAGAATGGCTGAACAGGCTACCCCAGAAGCAGCCCTAGAACCTGTGGGGCCTTCTTCCAGTCTTGGTAGCTCAGCTTGCTGGACTGCAGGGAATACACCCTGGGGGGAGACTGACTGGAGAAATAAGAACTGGCCAAGCAGGATGGCAAGGACGCAGGATGCTGCCAGACAGCTGACTCATCCTCTGTGTGAGTCCAGGAAAGTGACTGTTGTCACCCCTTGAGGAAAAAAAGGGCCACTTAGGACAAGTCCACACAGATGGATTTGGACCTTGGACCCCTTAAAGATAAAGATGAAAATGACCAGAGTTGGGAATGGCGAGATGGCTCAGCGGGTAAGAGCACTGACTACTCTTCCGAAGGTCCTGAGTTCAGATCCCAGCAACCACATGGTTGCTCACAACCACCCGTAATGAGATCAGACGCCCTCTTCTGGTGCGTCTGAAGACAGCTACAGTGAATTATGCCGGAGCGAGCGGAGCCTGAGCAAGCGGGATTGGAGCTCAATTCCCAGCAGCCACAGGATGGCTCACGGCCATCTGTACAGCTACAGTGTACTCATCACACATATAAAATAAATAAATCTTAAAAAAAAAAAGAAAGAAAGAAAATGACCAGAGTTTACTAGCCTGGGACACACATGCCCCACCGGCCCCAAACCTGGACATGGAAATTCAGAAAATCCACAGACAAGAAACTATCCTTAGCGTCAACTCGTACTGTCTTATATTCCTTCCAGGGATGGAACAATATGAGTCTACAGAAGGGACAGATCTCAGGGATCACAATCTTATGCACAGTCAACCAAGAACAAGGTATTTCTACCATGTCCTCAAATTGCCTGTGTTGCTAGTGCTAACAGTTTGACTAAATGTGCCTCCTCCAGTCCAATGGAAACCTACAACCTCCCTCCATGTGTACTATCTATGTTACCCTCCAGGTATATGCCTATACTTGAGAAGAGGCGAAAAGTCTTATTGGCCTTGACTCAGTATTAATGAAAGTCAAATGGCCCCAATTCTGGTTCTGACTCTAAAAGAGGGTGGAAAAGTTAGTGCCACAGCTATAGCACCTCAGCCATATTGACTGTAGGGAATCAAAACTTTAGGGAACTCAGTTCCCAGACAGACTTACACCTAGGGCATTTGGGGAGTTCCCAGGCTGGAAAGTCAAGCTGATTCTCTTACAAAGGAAGTCCTGCAGAACTGAGGGAGGCAGACCCTCTTTTTATGAGAGAGAGGACTTTGCATGGCCTTGAGAGAAAGTCGCTGTTTCCATGCCAACCAACCAGTGGTAATTAGGGACAAGCCTGGCTATGGTCAGAGAAAGCTCAAAGAAAGGGAAGAAAGGAGACATGGATCAGAGTTGGTGTCAGTCTCTGATTACCTGGTCGCCATGGCTGACCGCCATACTGTCAGCATTAGCCAGATCATTGGTTCTTATTGAGCTAATTCTGAGACCATGCAACCTTAACTGCTTAGCCAATTTGAAAAAGAAAATAAATTCAGTTACGTTCCTGGTCCTTAGCAAGACAGTGCAGAGGTTCCTCCATCTTACATGTGAGTGTAGCAGAGCTGGACAGGGCAGAAGTCTCTCCATCTTACATATTAGTGTGACAGGACAGGGGTGCCTTCATGTTACATGTGAGTGTGACAGGGCAGGGCAGGGCAGAGCTTCCTCCATCTTACATGTGAGTGTGACAGGGCAGGGGTCCCTCCATGTTACATGTGAGTGTGACAGGGCAGGACAGGGCAGAGGTCCCTCCATCTTACATGTGAGTGTGACAGGGCAGCACAGGGCAGAGCTTCCTCCATCTTACATGTGAGTGTAAGTAGAATTTGATCTGCTTGATGGAGAATCCTGTGGGAAATTTCCCAACTCTATTTCAGGACCAGAGGCCAAGATGCCCCCAGCCAACTTACCTTAGCTCCTCTTTAACTGTTTGCAAACCTCCCCTGCAGCTGCAGAGTGAGACAACAGGATGTAGCTTTTGCCTTTAAAAGCCCCTTGGTCTAAATGCCCTGGGCTACACTTATGCCCTGAATATCTGAGTGTAGTACCAGCCACTAGAATAGACTTTGTCATTTGAGGTAGGGTTCCTCTATGAGACTTTCAATTGGCTATAAACTGAGTGATCATCTCTCTCGTGTGCTTCCTGTAACAGCAAACTTTATATTTTATATATATATATATACATATATATATGTATATATTTGTTTTTTGTTTTGTTTTTGTTGTTTTTTTGTTTTGTTTTTTCGAGACAGGGTTTCTCTGTATAGCCCTGGCTGTTCTGGAATTCACTCTGTAGACCAGGCTGGCCTCGAACTCAGAAATCCGCCTGTCTCTGCCTCCCAAGTGCTGGGACTAAAGGCATGTGCCACCACTGTCCGGCGCAAACTTTATTTTTAAGAGGGTGCAATCAGAAAATAAAACACACAAGGACAGGAAGTGCATTTGGTTTTTATTTTAACTCAGGTGTTGTCAATGTCTTTCCCCCACAAGTTGGATAGGACCTCACAGTATTAATTCAGTCCGGCAAGCACGAAAAGACGTGGGCCACAGGAGAGGAAGTGAACGGGGTCACGGCTCCAAGGACAAAGAGCCACTGCTTCAGTCTCATCCCTGGAATACAGAAGTGGGCCTTTGGGAAAACAAGGGTTTACTGGGGGGCGGGGTGGGGAATTAAAACATTTGTCTAAAAATCTTAAACCATACAAGAGATAAAAGATTCGAATTCCCTCCCCTAAATACAAGTTTTATAGTAAGCAAAGGCATATATGATGATTCTTACACAGCAGTAGTAATACAGCTGCAGGTGGGACTCTACTACCCAGCCCGCTATCTGCCTTCTTACGGCGTACAAAATGTTAACTGCTTCCCATAAACAAAAGGTGCAATTGGAAGTCGGAGCTAAAACCGTCGCCAGTGCACAAAGCACCGGGTCCTCGAAGGGGCCGATGCGATTCCTGCACACACTTGAACACAGGACGGGGGACGATGCAGAGGGGAGAACAGGAGCTCAAGCCCGAGATCCTGACAGCTGCAAGCCCTAAAACAGACAAAGTTACCTAAAAATAGGCTAGTAAAGGCGGGTAGGACAGGCTGAGTGTGCCCGACCAGCCCGCGCGCGCCTGCGCACTACTGAGCGCCCCTGTGCCTCTCCCGGCTACAGGCAAATCACGCCCAGGCATTCTCCAACTCAAGGCGTCTGCAAGTGGACTCCGCCGGCAGGCGCCTGGCATCCGGAGCATTGTGGGAAAGCGATCCGGCGGCCACGTGACACGTTCCCACTAATCGGCGCGGAGACCGCACTTTACTGTCGGCTTCAAACAAACTACCTAGCGGGGTCGGGCGGCTCCGGCCCGCCCCTCGGCCAGGGTCGCGCCCGCGGGGTGGGGGGCCAGGGGGCGGGGCGATGCGGCGGAGTGACAGCTCGCCGCGCCTATTCGGGGTCAAGGGCTGAGGCGCTGGCGGGCGCGGTGGGCCTAAGCAGCCAATGGGGGCTGGGGGCGGCCCAGCCGGCGGGGAGGGGCGGGGGGGGGGGAGAGGGGGCGGGCTTCAATCCGGTTCCATCCGGTTCTCCCACCGCCCCCGCGACGGGTCGCAGCAGTTCGTGTGGTGGCAGCTAGGCAGTGCAGCTCCGTGACAGATCCGGCGACGCGCGCGTCTCCCACCCCCCCGCCGTTACGATGCCTAAGAGGAAGGTGAGCACAGCGGGGCCGCGGCGCCCGCAGGGTTTGGGTCTAGGGTTCTGGAACCTTCGGGGTTGCGGGCGGCTGGGCGTGACGTCACGCGGCCGCATTGTTCTCTGCTGTGCTTTCTCCTGCAGGTTAGCGCGGATGGAGCGGCGAAGGTGGAGGTGAGTGCGGACCTCGGGTGGGCCGGGCGAGTCAGGGAGGCCGGGGGTGTCGCTCATCGCGTTGCTCACCCCGTCTTTCTCTCCGCAGCCCAAGCGCCGCTCTGCCAGGCTGTCGGCCGTAAGTACCGCACTCGGGCTGGGGCGGGAGCGATCGGGCCCGGGCCCAGCACGTTCGCCCAGCGCCTAACACCCCCTCCTTTTATAAACTTTTTTTTGTCAGAAGCCCGCCCCTGCCAAGGTGGACGCGAAGCCGAAAAAGGCCGCCGGAAAGGTAGGTTTCCAAGTGGTGTCCAGACAGGCGGTTTAGTTGAGGTTCTAAGTGTTTAGGAGGTCTCTGGAAGGTGGGTGGGGGCGGCATGGGTAAAGTGTAGTACGTTCGTCATCCCCAGCAATAAGGCTTTGCAGATGACCTGAGTTCAGTTCCCAGCATCTACAGGGCAGCTCAAAAACACCCGTGACTCCAGTTCCAAGGGGATTCGTGCCCTTTTCTAATCTCCAGCCACAGGCACACGGTGCACATACATACATTCAAAACACAAAAACTCAAAAGCTTTTATGAGCCGAAGATGACTCACAGGTTGAGAATGCACAATGCTCTTACAGAGGGACCCAAGTCTCTTTGAGTGACAGCTCGAAGGCATAAGAGGATCTGATAACGTCCTCTGGCTTCTGCAGGCACAGCCAGAGCATGCACAGACATATATGAATGCTTATGTTTAAAAGTAAAGTCCTGCCAGTGGTGGTGCATGCCTTTAATCCCAGCACTTGGGAGGCAGAGGCAGGCGGATTCCTGAGTTCCAGGCCAGCCAGGGCTACACGGAGAAACCCTGTCTCGAAAAACAAAGCAAAAAAAGTAAAGTCTTCCCCCCCCCCCTTGGGGGACATTTTATGGAGCAGAGTAAAAATTGAACTGTTTTCCAGATAGTTAGCTGATGTTTTACTTTAAATATTTGTGGGTATTTTACCTGAGTGTATGTAGGTGTATTTTGGAGGCCAAAAGAGGACTTCGAGTTAACAGTTTGGAGCTGCCGAGTGAGTGCTGCTAATTGAACCAGGATTCTCTGGGAGAGCAGCTGAGTACTCCTTAGTTAGTGAACCATCTATCTCTCAAGTCCTAGTTTGTGATCTTTTCAAATACAGCTTCAAGGAATGTTGGTAATGTGGACTAGACTTTCTCAGGCCAGAGAAAGGTAGAGGTTCTGACATGAACACTATACTTGAAGGTCTGAAGAGTGTCTGTACATATCTGTCCTCTCCTCTTCTCAGTGTATATACTTGGGTCTTCATTACCTGTTTCCCTCTTAAGTTTTTGTTTATATTTTGAGCTGCTTACAAAGTTTTAGATGAGAGCAGTTTAGGCTTGACTTAAGTAGGTCTGCTGCAGCAGTGTAAACCATTTTCTTCTTTTGAGGTGTGAGTAGGTGTTTTGTCTTTCCTTTTGCCTGCCTTCTTTCCAGCCCATCTTACCTAATAATAAACATGGGGTAACATGTATGCATCCCCACACCTGGCCACCATGCTTAAGGAACAGACTTACTCTTTGGCTTTCCCAAACAAAACCTTGGGAGAAGGGCTTCATTTTTATATTTTCACTAAACTTTTATGCCTAGTTTCTTTAATTACCCAACTAGTAGTATACGCTTGTGTCACTCTTTAAAAGTAAATATTTCGCCAGGCAGTGGTGGCACACGCCTTTAATCCTAGCACTTGGGAGGCAGAGGCAGGTGGATTTCTGAGTTTGAGGCCAGCTTGGTCTACAGAAGTGAGTTCCAGGACAGCCAGGGCTATACAGAGAAACCCTGTCTCGAAAAAACTAGAAAAAAAGGTAAATATTTCAAAGGTTTAGTCATATATAGGAAGACTTGATTTATTTCATTTAGTTTACAGGTATCTTATGTATCCATATTTGGGAGGGTGGGCTTTGATGTTTAGCCCTAACTAGCCTTAAAGTCAGAGAGTTCTGCTTGCCTTTTTTGTGTTAGTGCTGGAATTAAAAAGTGCACCATCACACAGGGCCAAGGCATTTTATACTTTTTGCTGGTGCAGAGATCAAACCCAAGTGGACACCTGGCTTATAGTAAATTGCCACTTTACTATAAGGTGCTATCCATACACCCACACTTTGTTACACTGTGATTTGCTTATTTTCCTGGAACCCTTTTTTTTTTTTGTTTTTGGTTTTGGGTTTTTCAAGACAGGGTTTCTCTGTGTAGCCCTGGCTGTCCTGGACTCACTCTGTAGACCAGGCTGGCCTCGAACTCAGAAATCCGCCTGCCTCTGCCTCCCAAGTGCTGGGATTAAAGACTACGCCCAGCCCCTCCTGGAACCCTTTAAGTCATGGAAATCACTAGTTGTTGGAGTTTGTGCCACATCCTGTCAATATGAGAACTTAGTTCATTCTCACTTTCATGTACATGTGGAGAACTCAGGTCTCAGGCTTGGCGGTCCAACCTGAAAGTAATTTGAATATGACCTGTTGACTTAATTTGTCTGTTTCTGCAATCTTTACAAAGAATTGTTTGTTTTGTTTTGTTTTGCTGAACTCCTTGATGATGTAAGACAGATGGGCTCCAGAAATACTATTTCTTACTGCTTATGGTTTAGTTTTGAACTTAATCTTTAAGTTATGTCATCACGGTAATACCTATGCTTTTCAGATTCTTCAAACACCCAAATGAAAATAACTCAAAAATTGATCTTTATAGTTACTCATATGGTATCAAGCAAGGAAGGAACTGTGTCAGATAGCATGACTTACAGGAAGGTGCATGAAGGTGAATGGTCTTCCATGTGTGGGTACAAGTCTTGTCAGGACAATGGCTGCTGTGTGGCAATTAGATTATTCATGTTTAAAAGAATATGGGGTAGGGTTACAAGCCTTTGCATTAATCTCTCATGTGTTAATGGTACTGCGGAGAAGTGCAGCCCAGGCTTAAGGTTTAATCCCAGCTAATTACAAGATTTAGGACTCCTCAGCATACGTTGTGTCCTTGTTGGGGTGGATCTCAAGTTGTCTAATATCGAGGTTGTGTGAGGTGTCAAGATATCCTTTGCAGACACCTTCTGCATTGAATCAAAGTTGAATACAGTTTTTAAATGTCTCTTCTCTTGTTTTAGGATAAAGCATCAGACAAAAAAGTACAGATAAAAGGAAAGAGGGGAGCAAAGGGCAAACAGGCTGAAGTGGCTGACCAGCAAACTACAGATCTGCCTGCAGAAAATGGAGAGACGGAAAACCAGGTCAGAAGAGTGAGTGCGCATGCATGCACTCTGACTCTGAGCAATGGATGTTAAATTGGATTTTTTGTGTAGCAGATTACGGTTTTTGCTTTTTTTTTCTTCGAGACAGGGGTTCTCTGTGTAGCTCTGGCTGTCCTGGAGTTCACTGTGTAGACCAGGCTGGCCTCGAACTCAGAAATCCGCCTGCCTCTGCCTCCCAAGTGCTGGGACTAAAGGCATACGCCACCACCACCCGGCTTCAGATTAAGTTTTTATAGGAACTTTTCTGTACAGTTCTCCCCCATGAATAGGTAGCATGTTAATGAACTAGGTTTTATTTGGACTTGTACAAATTAGAGTAAATAAGAGATTTACATATGTCAGGTTTTTTTTGTTTGTTTTTCGAGACAGGGTTTCTCTTTGTATCCCTGGCTGTCCTGGAACTCACTCTGTAGACCAGGCTGGCCTCACACTCAGAAATCCGCCTGCCTCTGCCTCCCAAGTGCTGGGATTAAAAGCGTGCGATACCACTGCCTGGCTATTTCTGTCTTTCTGAACTGTGAGAAAAAGACTCAAAGTGTGGTGCTGGAGAACTGGCTCACAGGTTTCCACAGGTTAAGAGCACTGATTGCTCTCCCAAAGGACGGTGGTTCAATTTCTAGCACCCACATGGCAGCTCATGCACAACTGTGTGTAACTTCCAGTTCCAGGGAATTGATACCCTCAAACAGACATGCAAGCAAAACACCAATGCACATAAAAATTAAAAAAAAATAAAGGGGGGGGGACTCAAAGTACAGTACGAGGTTGAAACAGGGTCTTGAACTGACACACCTGCCTCAGCCTCACAACTGTGGGGACTCTGGGTATGAGCCACCATGCTTGGCAACAGCTAGCTTTTGTTAAACTTAGCATTCTTATTTTACTATATGTTATTATATATGCTATATTATGTATGCTAAGCTTGGGAAGGCAAATTTCATTTTATGTAGGATTGTGGTAATATCTCTTGCTGGACCAATCTTTCCTGCATACTGGATTACACAGGTGGGCTCCCACACTCACATGGCATCTGTGTGGGTGCTGAGGAACTCTGGTTATCCTTTCTGTATGGCAGTTGGCTTTACCCACTGAGCCAGCCTCAATAGTATTATAGTGATTTTTGATGTGATCTTACTGTTGGCCTGGAACTAGCTCTGTAGCCCAGGCTAGCCTTAAAGACAACTTGTGTTGTCAGATATTTGCTTCTCAGTTAGAAAGTTTTTTTTTTCTTTTTCGAGGTACCTGAGATCAAACTCAGAATTTTCTGCATACCTAGATAAAGGCTAAATTTATAACCAGCAGCTACACATTTTTGAACATTTTTTTCTAGTTCTAACTGCATGTCCAGTATTAAGTGATGGAGACTCAAACTAATCCCAATCATAACAGATTGAGCTAGGCACTGTGATGCACATCTACAGTACCACTAGGTGGCAAGTTTCAGGTAGAGTTAACAGCTGAAGGCATGCATTCTCATAGTAACCAGATATAACTCTCCTACAAGATTGCCAAAATCCTAAGCCACTGCACTTGGCAGACTAAGAAAACTTGCATCAAGCTGGGCAGTGGTGATGCATTCCTTTCTTTAATCCCAGCACTTGGGAGGCAAAGGCAGGTGGATTTCTGAGTTCCAGGCCAACCTGGTCTACAAAGTGAGCTCCAGGACAGCCAGGGCTATACAGAGAAACCCTGTCTCGAAAAAGCCAAAAAAAAAAAAATAATAATAAAACTTGCTTCAACTGATCAACACAGTACTGTATGTTCTATGTAGCAGCACCTAGGGTGTGTATAGAGGGACTTACTGTTTGCAGATCATTAACATGAACGAACAACATGCGCTCTGTTCTGTTGGGTACATTGCAGGCAGATGTAGATAGCAACACTGCAGTGTCACTTGGATAAAGCTGGAAGGCCAATATTATAAACAGGCAGATCACCAAAAAGAAGCACAGACACTTTGAAATGAGTGACAATAAAGCTGGAGTATACTAGACTTTAAATGAGGCAGCCTGAGCAGCCAAGGCTTCACACTGTTTTGTGTGTGTGTGCACTTGCCTCCTTGATTGCAAGTCTTACAAGAGTGGGTGTGTTGGCAAGCCTATAATCCCAGCACTTGGGAGGCAGAGGCAGGTGGATTTCTGAGTTGGAGGCCAGCCTGGTCTACAGAGTGAGTTCCAGGATAGCCAGGGCTACAACAGAGAAACCCTGTCTCAAAAAACCAACAACAACAAAAAAAAATATTAAGAAATAGGATGGCTAGGCATGGTGGCACACAATAATCCCTGCACTCTGGGTAGAGGAAGGTATAATCTTTGTGATTTTGATCCTGGTCTATATAGTGACTTCCAAGACAAACAGAGCCTTGTGAAGAGACCCTGTCTCAGAAGGAAGGAGGAGGGGTGTGGATATATAAGCACACCATTCTGTAACATATGGTGTACTTGATGTTTGCTTTTTCTGTGGTTTGCAGAGTCCAGCTTCTGAAGAAGAGAAAGAAGCCAAGTCCGACTAAGCATCCATCACATCTGTCAGTGGTCCCTGCCTCCCTTCTTGTACAATCCAGAGGAATATTTTTATCAACTATTTTGTAAATGCAAGTTTTTTAGTAGCTCTAGAAACATTTTTAAAAGGTGAGGGAATCCCACCTCATCCCATTTTTTAAGTGTAAATGGTTTTTTTTAAGAGGTTAAATCATTTGCTGGTTGTTTATTTTTTGGTACAACCAGAAAATAGCAGGATACTGAATCAGGAGAGGCTGTGACTGTCTCGGGGGTCACCATAACATTCCGTAGAGGGGGCTAGTTTTATATCCTACAGTACGAAGCATACTAAATGGCAGTTTGGAGTCTCAGTCGTGCATTTGTGTCTGGAATATTTTCAGTTATATCTGATCCTGTGTTTCCAGTAGAACCATTTTATAAGAAAGCCAGTCTTTGGTCCTTGCCCTGTCAAACTGTGATGTCTGTGGTCGTGGCAGTCCATTTTCCTAACTGTCGTGAAAGATGGAACTTGTGAGTGTGTTCTGTGTGTGGCCTAAAATCGTGGATTGGTGGACCTGAGGATTATGAGCATTTGGTTGTTAGGAGAGGTTTAGGGAAACTTGCCAAGTTTGAGGCTGGAACATCACTGGAATAAGTTCGAAGAAAAACAATGCGTAGCTCTTCATTTGCGTACATGAACACAATGTGACTCTTCAGAGTTTGGGTACGTGAACACAATATATAGGTTTTTTTTTTTTTTTCTTTTCTTTTTTTTGAGTACGTGTGATAGGAATTGGAATGTCTGTGTACTCTGCTCCTTGACCAATAAAATCTGTTGTGAAAGTATTTAGAAATGCCTGATTTTGTTTTTTTTGTTGTGTTGTTTTGTTTTGTTTTTTGAGACAGGGTTTCTCTGAGTAGCCTTGGCTGTCCTGGAACTCACTCTGTAGACCAGGCTGGCCTCGAACTCAGAAATCTGCCTGCCTCTGCCTCCCAAGTGCTGGGATTAAAAGCGTGCGCCACCACCGCCTGGCACCTGATTAATTTTCTGATAAACTTCTCTGTGTTTTTTGGGGGGTTGGCTATTTTCTGTGTAGCCTAGGCTGTTACTCTACAGACCAGTCTGGCCTTCAAGACCAGTCTGGCCTTCACTCAGGAATCCTCCTGACTCCGTCTCTTGGATGCTGGAATTAAAAACACATGCTAGCCGGGCGGTGGTGGCGCACGCCTTTAATCCCAGCACTTGGGAGGGAGGGACAGGCAGATTTCTGAGTTCTAGGACAGCCAAGGCTACACAGAGGAACCCTGTTTCAAAAACATAAAAACACATGCCGTTGGGGCAGAAGGACAATTCAGACCAGCACTGGCTGGTCTTCCAGAGGTCTTGAATTCAATTTCCACCTGCTACATGGTGACTCAGAACCATGCATGTATGGTTGGTCTGGTGTCCCCTTCTGACATGCAGCTAGAGCACATACATACGTGACTTCATGCATGGTATCTCTGATTCTTGAGAAATTTACATAGTTGGTTTGTGATAATGACTTTTGAAGTTGACTAAGCACTTGGGTTTACAGCTGTGCACTGCATAGGGCTTCTACTTTCATGTATGTTGATGATGATCTGCACTGCAAGAACTGGGACTTGCTGAGGTTATCTACAAGCTGGGTCTTTGGAATAGTGCAAGCTCCTACTTGACCGGTTGAGACAGTTTCATGAAACAAGCTTGCTTTGTAGCCATGAGTGACCCTGAATTGATTGTCTTGCCTTGGATACTGAGGTTATAAACATGCACCACCAGGCCTGTTTAATGTTCTGGGTCAATGTGCATGCTAGGGAAAATGTTAGATAAATGTCCCTGGGAAGAATTTGTTGTTTGCCCAGCATTTGGAGTCTATCCCCCAACACCACCAAATGAATGGGGAAAAGTTCCCTAACCCATTCCAATAGCACAGGCTTGTAGGGCTACTGTAGGGGTTGAGACAGAAGGATGCTTTCAGTTTGTAGATGTGCTTTTTGGCTAGACTGTCTGGTGAGGGAATTTGGGGATCTGAACTTAATTCCTCACCTTACCACTGTCCTGGAACTCATTGTGTAACCCATGCTGGCTTCAAATCTACCAGCCCGTGCCTCTCAAGTAGTAGGATTAAAGACACCACCATACCCTTGAAGCTTTTTTGTTGTTTCTGAGACAGGTTGGTTGTAGCCCTGGTTGTCCTGGAACTCAACAGTAGATCAGACTGTCCTCACAGATCTGCCTGCCCCTGCCTTCCCTGGCCCTTTCAAGCTTTTTAAAAAGTTGCCTTTTAGGGCCCGAGAGATGGCGCAAACAATTAAAAGCACTTACTACTCTTGGTTTAGGGAATGATTTGTGTCTTCCGAGCCGCACAGGCACTAGGAACGCACACGGTACATAGACATACAGGCAAAATTTTAAATTGCTGGTTTTTTTTTAAAGATTGATTTTTTTTTTTTTATTTATATGAGTACACTGTAGCTGTCTTCAGACACACACCAGAAGAGTGCATCGGATTCCATTACAGATGGTTGTGAGCCACCATGTAGTTGCAGGGAATTGAACTCAAGACCTCTGGGAGAGTAGTCAGTGTTCTTAACTGTTGAGCCATCTCTCCAGCACTAAATTGCTCTTTATTAGAGAAAAGTATGCCCATGCCCCAAAGCAGTACAGCATAAGGAAGTGCTGTGTGTGCCAGTCAGGTTCAGCAGCTGTGAGACCCACCAGACCTGCCAGGTGGAGGTCATGAGTCTACAATTTTTTGCAACTTAGCCTCTGTGCATCTGAGTCTAGGCGAATGCCTTTAATCCCAGCACTTGGGAGACAGAGGCAGGCAGATTTCTGAGTTCGAGACCAGCCTGGTCTACGAAGTGAGTTCCAGAACAGTCAAGGCTACACAGAGAAACCCTGTCTCAAAAACAAAACAAAAACCAATCTAAGTAGCTAATAAAAAAAAAAAAAAAAAAAAAAAAAAAAGGTACCAAAAGTAGGGCTATCACTGTGATAAACCCAACTCATGTGGTTCATAGACTTTTGGAACTACAGATCAGAGAAGCTGTGGATGCTGTAATTTGGGCTTACTGAGACATTCTGGTAGGAGTTCAGAAGTCCAGAGTGCTAAGAGAGACTTGGAGCCCCAGCTTCCCAAGGTTTGGACAGGCTTGGAAATCCAACTCCAGCCACTCATGTTACATTCTGGAAAAGACTCTGTTGCTTCTGCCTGTTTCCTGAGAGCTTGGGTGGGGCTGAATTCCAAACTGATAGACCATCGTGCTCCATGGAGGAAATGTCAGAGAACATGGCATTCAGGCTGCCTGTTGGCCACTGCTTTCCACTCTTTCCCGGGGCTACAATAAGAGAGCAACAGACAGCAGAAAGACACCAGAAACCAGTTTGGTGAGAAAAGGATTTCCAGCACATTTCAAGTTGCAGGTAAGGTGGCTACTGCGGGGCTGGAGAGATGGCTCAGTGATAAAGACCGCCGACTGCTCTACTGCAGGTCTTGAGTTCAAATCCCAGCAACCAGATGGTGGCTCACAGCCATCTGTAATGAGATCTGATGCCCTCTTCTGGGATATAGCTACAATGTATGTACTTACATATAATAAATAAATAAATATTTAAAAAAAAGGTGGCTACTGCAGATGCAGTGTACTTGTTAAAGTGGTTATCTAGTAATCTTCCTGTTCAGGAGATCATCGTCCAAAATAGCTCTCTTATTATACTGTATATTATAAATCATCATGTCCTTGCTGATTA
The DNA here is from genome assembly GCA_019843855.1 of Hylomyscus alleni. Taxonomy (NCBI): domain Eukaryota; kingdom Metazoa; phylum Chordata; class Mammalia; order Rodentia; family Muridae; genus Hylomyscus; species Hylomyscus alleni. The sequence continues at coordinate 19,067 of JADRCC010568540.1, forward strand.
AGCTTACTGAGAAATTGGGCATATATACCCCCATTTCAGGCTCAAATTTGTCTTCAATTGTCCTTCAGGAGTGAGGTGAAAACAATAAAACAGCCCAAGAGATTTTCCAATAGCATTATGTTCTTAAGAACAGCTAAGGAGCCTTCCCAACAGAGGCTGTTACTGTTAACTGGTGGCTTAAAGAGCTTGCAGTGAGAGAGCAGAGCTACTCCCCAGGATCTAAATTCGGTAAACCCACACCTGGTATTACCTTCTTGCTCCCAGTGACTGCTACAGCAGTCACGTGTGCTGGTGATGTAGATGCAGGGTGAAGTTTTGCTGCCTGCCTATCGCTATTTGTTGTTTTCCTTATGCTTACTACATGCTGCCAAAGGCAAAAACAAAAAACAAAAAACAAAAACCACTCAAAACCATAGATCTGGCCGGGTGGTGGTAGTATCTGCCTTCAAATCCCAGCAGAGGGTTAAAGGGAAGCAAAGACAGGATCTCTGAGTTCGAGGCCAGCCTGGTCTACAGATTGAACTCTAGGACAGCCAGGGCTACACAGAGAAACCCTGTCTCAAAAAACAAACAAAACAAAACAAAAAAAAGCAAAACAAAAAAAACCCCAACAAAATCAGACCATAGAAAACAAGACTCACTGGGTCACAATGAAGAATTAGTAGATCCACACTTCCTTGTGTTTATAGTTCTCCAGAGTTGCTTGCATCCCTTGGCTTGTGGACTCCTTCCAAATCTTCACTGCCGGAATGCTGGTACCACTTTATTTATTTATTTATTTATTTATTTATTTATTTATTTATTTATTTTGTTTTTTGAGACAGGGTTTCTCTGTGTAGCCCTGGCTGTCCTGGAACTCACTCTGTAGACCAGGCTGGCCTCGAACTCAGAAATCCGCCTGCCTCTACCTCCCAAGTGCTGGGATTATAGGCGTGTGCCACCACCACCCGGCGCTGGTACCACTTTAAAGACCCAAGTCCATATAGACCATGCAAGAACATCTCCCCATTCCAAAGCACTGTGTTTAATCATGTCTGCAATTTTGCCATGTGCAGCGACGTGTTCAGAGGCTGAAGGGTTAGGATACAGGGCATATCACATCACTGAAGAAGACCAGTGAGAAGCCAGCAAGTGGCCACAACAGACCAATGGGAGCAGATGAAGGGATTGCTCCATGAAGGGCTGGTGCACTCACCTGCAGGGCTTAGTTCCTCTCAGGACTTAGTTCCTCTCAGCTTCTTAGATCCTCCCCTGCAGAGCAAAGTGGTGTGAAGGAGGTTTGTGTGGACGTGCTCAAATCACAAACTCCAATTCTGCTCGATTCAACTCACAGCACAGCTTTGGGCAGAGCTGATCATAAAGTTTAAAAAGAAAGAAAGAAAGAAGCTTTAACAGGAAGAGAATTATGAGAGCTGACCCTAGTGCACAAGCCTGGCACCTCAGCTACTTGGAGGCTAAGACTGATGGCTCACAAGCTCAGTTCTGCCTGGGCTACAAAGAAAGATCAAGACCATCTTGGGCAATTTATTTGGAACTTGTCTCCAAATAAAGATCGAAATATGAGATGGGGCTTTGTGGCACTTGCCTAGCATGTGTGAGGCCCCAGATTCAATCTTCATCGTAACAAAATGGCTGCACACATGTGGGCTCACACACACAGGCACACACACAAGCAGTTGTAAAGCAGGAGCCCTCAAACAACAGAATCATATGTTGTTCTCCTCCAGCAGATGGCTCACTGGGTAAAGGTACTTGTTGCCAAAGCCTGAGTTTAATCCCTGAGATCTACATGGTAAGAAAAGAACTAACTTTCAAAAGGTTATCCTCTGGCATCCACATGTGTATACACACACACACACACACACACACACACACTCAAACCTAGTGGCAACACACCTTTAATCCCAACACTTGGGAGGCAGAGGCAGGAACAGCTCTGTGATTTCAAGACCAACTTGGTCTACATAGCGAGTTCCAGCCAGAGCTACATAGTGAGACCCTGTCTTTCCCAAACAAACAAACAAAACGAAGATTGCTCAAACAAGCCTTAGAGTTTAACCACAAGACTGTGATCTTGGGAACTGACAGTGTGCAGACATTAGGGATCTCTCTTCCCACTGAGCCTGTATGTGGTATCCATTCCTACTTCTAGGCCTTTCTGCTACCATGGGTGCCTTAGTTTTGCTTAGTGTAAGTTGTATTTTGAAATGGCTTTTGTGAAGCATCCTATTATCTTCCTAGTCTACCCTGATGCCTCTCACTGAATTTCTCCCATTAACAGGCAATAACTAGGGTGTAAATATTCTCATTCAGATACCAAGCTTGGTATCTTATGCCTATAATCCCACACTATTTTAGGATTTTCCTGCTGTGAACAGACATCATGACCAAGGCAACTCTTACAAGGACATTTAATTGGGGCTGGCTTTCAGGTTCAGAGGTTCAGTCCATTATCATCAAGGCAGGAACATGGCAGCATCCAGGCAGGCATGGTGCAGGCTTATGCCTTTAATCCCAACAGGGATTAGGAGGCAGAGGCAGGTGGATTTCTGAGTTTGAGGCCAGAGTCTACAGAGTTCCAGGACAGCCAGGAGTACACAGAGAAACCCTGCCTTGAAAAACAAAACAACAACAACAACACAAATAAAAAAGAATTCTACATCTTCATCAGAAGGCTGCTAGCAGAATACTGACCTCCAGGCAGCTAGGGTGAGGGTCTTTTAGCCCACACTACAGTGACACACCTACTCCAACAAGGCTACACCTACTCCAACAGGGCCACACCTACTCCAACAAGGCCACACCTACTCCAACAGGGCCACACTTACTCCAACAAGGCCACACCTACTCCAACAGGTCCATACCTTCTAATAGTGCCACTTTCTGGGCTGAGCATATACAAATCATAAAACCTACCATTCAGGGGGTTCAGGAAGGAGGACTACCATGAGTTTGAGGCCAGCCTGGGCTTACTATGGAGGGTGCTCCTGTATGACTCAGGGTCCTTGGGTGTGTTCCTTAATTTGCCTCTTGAGCAAGAAGAATACCACAGTCACATCCTACATGATAAGCTCCTCCTGACACAGATTAATGAACAACTACAAAGCTACATACCTAGAATGTGAATTGAATTTAATCTGTCTACATTTTTAGGTTTCATTCTTCTCCTCGAAGCTCAAGAACAATTTTACTGGTGTTTAAAAGAAAAAACCCAGAGCAGGTGACTATAAATTCTGGCAGCTGCCCACAAGAGACTGGGATGGGGTGGGGGTGGGGGCAAGCATGCCATGGAGGTCAGCCACATGGCAGGGTAGAGGAGGGGCGGGGGAACTTTAGAGAAACAGTGAAGCCGATTGCATTAAGGAAAGCATGGTAAAAGGAAAGTATGTCTTTCTGAATAATTCAGAAAAACGGACTCACAAAGCAGTATGGCCTTTGTGATGGTTTGTATATGCTTGGCCCAGGGAGTGGCATTATTTGGAGGTGTGGCCTTGTTGGAGTATGTGTGGCCTTGTTGGAGTAGGTGTAACCCTGTTGGAGTAGAAGTGACTTTTTTGGAGTAGGTGTCACTGTGGGTGTGGGCTTTAAGACCCTCATCCTAGGTGCCTAGGAGTTAGTATTTTGCTAGCAGCCTTCAGATGAAGATGTAGAACTTTCAGTTTCTCCTGCACAATGCCTGCCTGGATGCCATCATGTTTCCACCTCAATAATAATGGACTGAACCTCTGAACCTGTAGAAAATACCCATGAACCCAACTAGAATCTACAATTTGTGTTGTATTGTTTTAAGACAGCATATCAGTATGTTGCCCTGGGTGATCTGGAACTCACTATGTAGAGAAGGCTGACTTGAACTCCTGGAACTCTGCCTGCCTGCCTGCCTCTCCAGTTCAGGTATTAAAGGTGGCCACCACAGCTAGCACTATGATGTGTGCTTTTGACAGTTTTTGCTTGTCCTGCTGTTTTTACATTTCCACTTTGGGAGGCAGAGGCAGGCAGATTTCTGAGTTCAAGGCCAGCCTGGTCTACAGAGTGAGTTCCAGGACAGCCAGGGCTACACAGAGAAACCCTGTCTCAAAAACAAACAAACAAACAAAAAGAATTAATTAATTAATATACTAGAAGTTGGGATTTGGATAAATGTTTCCAGAAGCCACATGCCAAGGATTGTCACTAGGGTGCACTGTTTTAGGAAGAAGAGCCT